>AFQZ01000522.1:0-34323 GCA_000222935.2 Aciculosporium take MAFF-241224 | reverse complement strand
CGAACACACACACACACAAAAAAAAAAAAAGAAAAGAGAGAGAGAGAGAGGGAGAGAAAAGAGAGAGAAAAGAGGGAAGCGAAAAGAAAAAAAAAAAAAGGTCCAAAGCTGGAAATCGACTTCCGACGGAACCCAGACAGCCGCCACCCGAGCCGCACGTGCGTAAACGACATGCAATGCCACACGCGGATCAACGACATGCAATGCAACGGTAATCAAGATCCGCGTCCCATCATGAGCATCCTTTTGCCATCATCTTGTTTTCCTTGCTCCCTCCCCTCGTATCATGTTCTTTTCCCCACCAAGCCATCCACGTGCCCTTCTTACATACAATCCCTCTTGGCTCCTCTGCTTCTTTCCTGGACAACCTGGAACGCACCCCGCCAGGGTAACGCACCCCACCACGTGCTGCGTGTAGCCTCCGTCGTCTCCTCTCGTCCCAGCCCCTGCACCCAACGAAGCGGGATTCATGTTCAAGCATTCTTGCATTGTATATCTATATTCATGTTTGTATATACAGTATATGCAGTATATGGTATCGGCATGACCTCGTGAACCTTTGGGTGAAATCAAAATCGAAAACGAAAACCAGAAATCAGATGCCGCTCAGCCCCCGCATGGCGCAGCGCGCGCAGACCCATGCTCCCATGGACAAACATCAATCGTGTACAACAATTTCTCCAAATGCGCCGCTGTAAAATGGAAGAGGATGATATGAATGATGGAAAGAAAAGAAGAAGAAAAGAAGAAAAGAAAAAAAGAAAAGGGGCTATAGAAGAGGGGGCAAAAGGGGTAAAGAAAAAGAAACACGAGGGCCTTTGTCGTCAAGCTCGTAACCCAAGACACCCTGTGCAAATATATACCAAAATAAAGGGAATATCCAGCTTCGACAGGTCATCAGCGGCCCTAAAAATCGTGTCGAGTTTAATTCTTCTTCTCCTCGCCCCAAGCAAGAACCTCGGTAAATTTCACGGCCGGATTCTCTGCCCTCTTCAAAGCGCCATGCGCACCCTTGTGCACAATCTCGTGCTTGACATCGTCCCAGCAGTCGCCCTTTGGCGTGTCCTCGCAAAAGGCATAGATTTTCTTGTCAGCCATGTGGCAGAACTTGCGTTCCTGGTACGAAACGAAGCTGGGTCCGATCGAGTGTGGGCTTTCGCAGAGCTTCGTCGCAAGGTGGGATTCGTCCTTGGATTTGACGAGTCGCGTGTCGTTCTTCATGCGATCCGCGAGTCTGTTACTTTTCTTCGGCTTGTCCTTCTCGGAAATCGCTTCGGCAGTCTTCTGTATTTCAGATGGATTCCTTTTGAACATGTTGCGTTTCCCGTCATAGTAGTGGATATAAGTTGGGTAGTAGTCAGTGTGAAACCACAAGGTAGGTTTATTGTGGCAGTAGCTGTTGTGAGGAGGGGGGGGGTTCCGCTGGTTAGCACGCCAATCTGTTTTCAACCTTGGCCGCTTGAGCTGAAGCGCGGGGGAGTGAATATCTTACTCGTCAACTGAGCCTGAAGTGCTCCTGAAAGATGGCGAATAGTCGGGCCAGTGGATCTGGATGGCGGTAGTGGCGACATCACCGTTTTTATCCACCCAGGCACATTCAACCTTTCTGGCTCTTGTATCAGTCTCGACATAAATATCCGAGTAGTACCTGCGTCAAAGATGCGTAAGCAACCGGATTCATGTATCAGAAGCAAAAGCAAAAAGAAAACAAAAGGTGGCTCGGCTACATGAAGTGTGGCCAGCGCAGAATTGGCTCACCATGGGGCATTGCATGCTCGTGCCCAGTTGCCAAGCCAGGCAAAACGATCCCCCGCTTCCCAAGTGGTGGTTATATATGCCAAGCAAACGGCATCGTCTTTGCCCGTAAACAGAGTATAAGTCGGCTGCTGGTACACCTGATCGATAAAAACGTCGCAATCAGTGTGTCCGCTGGCACAAGTCTGGTCGCCCTGCAAATCACGCGTCGTGCCGAGAAAATTCCCGTGTTGATTCCAAGTAAAGATTTCGGGCAAGGTTCCACCTGCATTTCTCAGGGGTCCATGAGGACCGGCAGTTCCGTCAAGTCCAACTGCGAATCTGTAGGATACACCCCTTTCTCGGCGCGTGAAATGGTTGTCGTTGAAAGTGTAGATGCCCAGTACAGCGCTGATAGCACTCAGCCCCTTCAAAATTGGACCGATACACGCACTCATTCTTCTGCTTTTTGAACTGGGTGAAAAATGCTGTGTGCGAGAGTGATCAAGGAGGGGGCCGCTTGCCAGGTCTGGATATGTGGAAGCGAATAGTGAGCTTGGATGATCCGGCTTGATGACAAGAACTTGGACACAATGACTGGCATCTCTGGGAAGAGGGCATCGTCCGCCCTTTATACTTGACACCGTCCCTTGGTATCGTCCCACATCATGGCATATCCACGCATAGTAGGGCAATTATGACACACCGTATCAAGCGTCAAGTAGCTATGAGTATTGAATCATGATGGCGCCTTGTCGACGAGTAAACAGGGATCTCGCCGACGCGGGAGGGACTTGTCTCTTCTCCTTTTTTTTTTTTCAATTTTTATCCCGTATCAAAGCTTAGCTTCAACATGATGTTGATTTGGTGTGTTGGACCAAGAACGTGCCGTCAGTCGGTTATTGAGTCTGTGACGGGCAAGGCATGCTTCTCGACCCCTACCATGCCAATAGCGTGAGTTGGACTTTTACATCTCCAGTCCGCCTCCGCCTGAGTCGAGGGCTCCAACGAGTCCAACAGGCCGTCGGCGTTTTTGCTACAACTTGTATCATATCGACCCTTGCCATTTGGCATGCGTGTCACGAGGATGACGTCGGATTGGCTCATCGCCCGTCCGGAGAGCCCATCCGTAGACGAAAGAGCCGTGTGTAGTCGGATACTGCATGTGTACTACGCAAGGGTATGGTCAACAATCATCCATCCACGGTGTCTGTCTGTGCCGACGGCATTCGTCGTGGCAATGAAGGAAACGTAAAAAGTACCAGATCTCGCCTGGCTCCCATGGCGCAAACGGCAAATCCAATTAGCCTGCGTGCCTGTGCCTGCCAGTCGCGTCATTGAATCCGGCCTTATGCATGCATCAAGCGGCCGGGCGTGACAGGTCGCGGCCAGGCTATTGGTGCAATCTCGCATAATCTTGACACGCGGTGTCGTCTTTTTTCCTGTGCCATCTGTAATGGAATATCCATCATGTCCATATGCGGTCAAATATCAACCCCCCACACTCCCGTCAGGGTTTACCCAGCCAGGAGCGGGTGGGCAACCCAACATCTCCACGAGGAGACCGCCCGCCACATGCCTTCCAGCGCCTGGCCACGTGGAGGGTCATGTCAGGATCTCCGACCCAAGGTCGCATTGCGATACGTCGTCGTCAAGGGATTTTTTTGAACCTTGCAAAAAAGAGGAGAAGAAGAAGAAGAAGAAAAATCAACACAACTTTCCGACCGAACCCCTTGCCGTTTGATCCTTCCCCTCCAGCCACGTTAATAGTCGCACCTTCCTTATTTGCCATAAATGGCCGAATTGGGAACGTCTAGAGCCTTATCCAGGGAAGGTGCCCATGCTTGTCGGCTGACGCGTCTATTTGCAACAGACGACCTGTCGGGTAATGGAAGAAGCAAAAGTAGTACAATCGTGAGGGATGAATGTGGAGGCTAAATTTACTCGTCGCCTTGGTAGACACCAAGTTGGTCATGGCGCCAGCACGCCCGTCGCAAAACGATGAAATTGTCCGTCCATTCTTGCAAGTTCTGGCCGGTTCGCACAACCTACCAAATCCCTGGGCAGGTAGGTAAATGCTAAATAGACGTCGCGGTGAAGCTGTAGTCGCCGCGGCGTCGACTACTCGCCCCTTTTTTCCCATGTCTACCTACGTACTGTACTGAATCCATGTCTAAGCGCTCCTTGCGATACCCACCTAGGTACTATTCGCTCCTTTTCCTACATCTACGTGCTGTATTCTATTCATGTCTAAGCGTGCCTTGCGATACTTCCTATACCTAGGTACTCACAAAACCAAGGAGCGAACATAAAATCATCATCATAATCCCCCATCACCGTTTCATGCCCGGCAATCCCGTTATCGAGCTTCCAGATAACGCCATGAACAGACCCCAACTCGTCCAAGGTTTGGCCAAGACAATTGCCGACTTCTTGCAGCCGCAAATATTGTAACAAGTACGGTCATCCTGATAGTCACATGGCAAATAGTCTAGTCCCCCTCCTCCTCAGTCTGCCCGAATACCTACTTGGCAGCTTCTTGATGTAAACTCCCGCCTGTACCTTACCCCTCGCTCTGCCGTCCTTCGCCGTAGTTGTGAGGGCGTTTTCATTCCATAGTCACTGCAGGTTCTGCGACAACAAGGGTGCGGCTGGGAACGATTGCCTCCCGTTGCTTTTCACGAGACACGTGCCCCCGTTTGAGAAGCCGATGTGAGCTGGAGATTGGATCTAGATGCCGTTGAGAACGGCTTCCTCGTCGGGCTCGCCGGACACATGCCTGCCCCTTGAAGCTGACGCAAGCTCGAGATAGACGCCGGCATGGCCTTCGACCACGTTTCATGACAGCACCTCTCAACTTCAAACAAGACGGGACCTTTAAGCGACGAAGCAGGGTTTTCATTCTCGCGAGGCTAAATTTGCATGCCGGGAAAACAAACTTTACGAACTATTCCATGCGTTTTTGCGTCATTGAGCGGTTCTTTCAAGTTTGCCGTCCTCTGTGGTCCTGACGATTCGCATCCTGGTAGCTATCGTCGCTCATTCATTCGCCATCTGAGTCTTGACTAGCGCATAGATGGATTGCATCTAGACTTGGTCACTAGCAAGCTCTTTGTTATTCCAATCAAGACCTTTGCTGGCCCACGGGGCCGTCGGCTCTGCGGGGCGGGGCGTATGAAGTCGCGATGAGATGAACGAGATTGTCTTGTTTTACGGGAGGTGGATGGACGAATATGAGTCGTTTTTCTGGATTTTGTGTCTTGTGTGTTTTGTTTTTGATCACTGATAGACTGACTGCCGCACCGAGTTTCACCCAGGGGCTTCGTCAACGGGATACAGCCGGCATGTAGACGCGTGGAATACCACAAATCAGAGTTCCATTGTCTTTCCCGTAACCAGTGAACAAGACTGACCATGAACGGACCGACGGCATGTCGGCCAAACCATCACTTTTGTTCTATAACATCAAAATCCAGACTCAGAAAGACATAAGAAACAAGTCCATGGCGCCGTTGTTGCATTACACCATGATGCCCATGCTATTCTCTTTGGTATATTTGTACTCTACATAGGCACTACCCTAGAAAAATTCGGCAAGTGTAGCCAGGCAGTCGGCGTCGGTAGATGGTAAAAGCTTGGTGCCAGAAGCCCAGGACAAGGGAAAAGAGGGGTGTATGACTGGGCCGTCTATAGGATTGATTCTTTTGTCAAGGGCGCAAGAGGTATCTGCATTTCGGGTAAATATGATTAGGCCTCGACGCAAAACGCGATAAGAGAGCCATTTTACAGCTTCTTGATGATGGCGGCGGCGTATTCGTGGGTCCGCGCCTTGCCACCCAAGTCACCAGTCAGGGCCTTGCCCTCGGCCATGGTGTCGAAGATGGCCTTCTCAATGCGAGCAGCATGCTCATTGAGCCCCATATGTCGCAACATCATGATGGAGCTGAGCAGCAACGCCGTGGGGTTCGCAAGACCCTTCCCAGCAATATCAGGGGCAGAACCGTGTACAGCCTCGAAAATGGAGCACTCGTCACCAATGTTGCCAGACGGCGTGAGGCCCAGACCGCCAATCAAGCCAGCACACATGTCGGATAAGATGTCTCCGTACAGGTTGGGCATCACAAGAACCTTGTCGTTATAAGGGAGCGGATCGGTAACCATCTTCAAGCAGGTGTTGTCGAGAAGCTCGTCGTCAAACTCGATGCCGGGGAAGTCCTTGGCAACCTCACGACCGACGTTGAGAAAAAGACCGTCCGACATCTTCATGATGGTGGCCTTGTGCACAACTCGGACCTTTGTCCGGCCAATAGCCTGTGCCTGCTGGAAGGCGAATCGGAGGACACGCTCAGAGGCCTGACGGGTGATGAGCTTGATGGACTGGACCACGCCATCGACAACGACGTGCTCGATGCCAGAGTATTCGCCCTCAGTGTTCTCTCGGATCAGAACAGTGTCGACGTTGTCGTAGGGTGTTCTGAAACCTGCCACCGATCGGCAGGGTCGCAAGTTGGCAAAGAGATTGAAGGTACGTCGGAGAGTAAGGTTGAGAGAGACGTGGCCCTTGCCAACGGGGGTCTAGGAGCAATTCTGTCAGACATTGCTAAAGAATTATAACCAACGGGTTTCCATGATGGCCACTTACGGCCAAAGGTCCCTTTAGGGCAACCTTGTTCTTCTTGATGTTCTCAATCGCAGCATCGGGAATTGCAGTCTTGCCGTCCTTGAGAATGGGCGTGACGTCGCACGACTCCCAAGAGATGGGGGTCTGTTTATTTTCAATCTCAATTAGCCTCGAGCAATTCGTGGGCTTTTGGCGCTGCGGAGATCATGCGCGTCGTAGCTTCAACAAAAGGTAGTTGCTAACCTTGGCGGCGGCGAAGATGTCTTTGACGGACTCGGCGATTTCGGGCCCAATGCCGTCGCCCTCGATCAAGCTGACCAGATAGTTGCCCTATAAAGCATCATGTTAGCCATTTCTTGCTCCGGCGAGGGTTTGCGAGATCTTATAGTATTGTCGAGTCGCCTTTTCTGGGGCGGACCAGGGTGGTTTCATATCGGTCGCGGTGAGCTTGTTGCCGTGACAATGGACCGGGCAGTTTTTCGCACAGAGATACGGACCTTGGCATCTTTGGTTCCCTCATACTTGGCGACACGCTCGCCCACGACCGAGTAGCTACGCTGTTGTCACCAAAACATTAGTCCAAGATTCCACAATCAATCTTCGGGATCGCCCTACAGCAACAGCCCAAGCAGCGCGGGGAGTGGCGCGCATGCATTGCCTGGAAACGGCAGGGCGAGAGAGAGCCCGGATGGCCAGCATCGTAATATGGGAGAAGAGTAAAGTGTATAATCAAACTCCCGATGCGAAAAAAAGATAAAACACAAGCAGTAAAGAGACGCTGGTGCAAGACAGAATGGAGAGGGAATTGAGTATGTCCAAAGCCCGCGTGCGAGGCGTGGATAAATTCTGGAAGCCGTCCGTTCGGTACAGACACATTAGCGTCGGAGCGAAGTGTGGCTTGCGCGTGATTCTGTCATGAGCCTCAATGCCGGACGGACCTAGACATCTTCAGCAAATAGAAAATCACTCCGTGTCCAATAATAGGGATTTGAGCCACAGGGTCAAGACTCCAAACTCCAATGCAGCGTGGCTGATGCCTCTTTTCCTCGTGGTCGTTCGGGTGGGCCGCCTCGGAGCCGTCGGAGTTTCGTGAACAACTCGGTCAAAGTGAGCTGTACACATGCACCAAGATTCAAGAAGCTTAACTGTGGCACAGCTCTGCCAATTTTCCTCAGCCTGATGTGGCGCGGGGTCGTCGCAACCTGTTTGGACTGCGACTCTAGTCACTCCACGCAGGAATGGACGACATCAACTGTCAAATCCAAAACAATTGATGCTCGCAACCTACTATACCTCGCCATCTCCCCCTCGCTGCATGCGATTGGCCATCGTCACAATACGTTGATGGGCTATACCAACAGTCACTGTGTGATTTACAAGCCGAGAGTGAGTTCCTTGCAGCGCAACTGATAGCGTGCTGCGAACCCTGGAAATACGATCACCTCTACTCATGAATCATCATGGCCGACGACGAGCGAACCATTCTCGAGTTTTACCAGCTTTCGACTGCGTACCCTTCGGAGTGGCCGGCAGAGAAGGATATCGACCCCGATGAGGGCCTGGTGGACGAGCGGGACACCAAAGAAGACAAACGTCGATCACGATATGAGGCCCTTGAAATCGCTTTTGGCGCAAGGAGAAGCTTCGCCGACGGGCAAGGAGGTCTAGGCAGCATCGTGCAAAAAGATGAGTCAGACCCGTTGGGCACTTCGGAAAGCGTTGTGCGATCTCTGAAGCAGCTCGGACTGCCAGTTCAGGAAGATGCGCGTTTAAGTAGGTATCTTTTTCTCTCTAAAAGCCGCTCATGGGACATTTCTAAACCAAGACCTCTAACAATTCCAACTTCCCCAGGGAACCGCTTTTTGCTTTCCTCGACGACCTTCTCCCCCGCGCTGTTCCTGTCCCAGATGCACTCGACGGCTGACACCCAGACCCTACTGCGAGGACTGGACGTGCTCTCGCAATCGATTGACCAAAAGTCGGCATCCCTCAAAGTTCTTGTCGAAAGCAATTTCGAGCGTTTTGTCAAAGCCAAGGCTACCATAGACAACGTTTACAAAGAAATGAAGTATCGCGGTATTGACCCTGCCCAATCCAAGGCCTCGGGTCGGCACTCACTGCACAATAATCGCACCAGCTTTGGCCGCAATAGCAGTGGCAACGACGGTCTCAACAATCCCCTGACTCTCCCCATGTCCGACAGCCGGAAAAAGAATGCCCTAGTCAAGGAGAGTGAATACGGCGTGATGGGCGTCAAAGCCCCCCTACTGGACGTGTCTGCCAAAGCTGAAGATGTTTGGGGGCCGGCGCTGGGCGGCCGTGAAAAGGAAAAGCACCTGCGAAACGTGTCACGTCAGCTGAACGAATTCAAAGACTATGTGGAACTCAGCGCTACCGTCGCCGACAGTGTTAAACGGAAAGACTATGAATCCCTGGTGGACGCTTACAACCGGGCGAGGAAGTTTGCCGACGAGGCCCGGCAGCTGTCGAGGGACCTTGGTGGTCAACCGCCCGATGATTCGCAGCTGTATAAGCTGGTCCTTGCTGCGCGCATGTGGAACGATGTCGATCAACAAATACAAGTCTTCAAAAAGGACATCTGGAAGAGGCTGGTCTCGCTTCACTTCTCTAGGGCTGAAAACGTAGGTGGGCGACAGCGAGATCAACATATGGAGCTCATTGGCCTGCTGCTCGAGCTCGGCGTCGAGGACAATCCGGTCTGGGTGTGGCTGCTTAGCAGGTATGACCATTTAAAGGGCAAGATTCAATCCATGGCAGAGCGCACCAAGGTCGAAATTGAGGTTCTTCGACGCAGACTCGCTAATAGCGAGAAACCCGAGTCTCGAATCCTGGCGTCGTATCTTCGAGCATTGGGACGTCAGGCCATCGAAGGAAACGTGTCTTCATCAGATTCTGTCGAAGTCATTGAACTGTGGGAAAAGATGCTTGCTTTTCTTGCCAGTCTCATCTCTCCTAAAGGAATACTGGGCGAAATGCTTGAATTTTGGCAGACGGCTCAGGGCTTCATCGACGGGAAGACGCAACAGTCCCTCCCCTCTGGATACAACGGGGAATCACGGACTCACCATAAGCTTTCCTCACAGGCTGTGGAGGGCCTGGAGAAGGGCATGGTGGAATTGGTCGACATCGTGCGGGAGCATATCGCCGCGTTGTTCCTTGAGGCGCCGCCAGAGGATATTTCGCTGCTGTTCTCGCCCCTGCCGCCGTCGTCGCCTCTTTCTCCCGGCTCTGCCGCCACACCTACAGCGCTCCGAGATCCGAGATTCAACTTTGACTCCAACAACCCTCCGCCAGGATCGCCAACCAGGGGTGAGACGTGGGATAAGCTTGCATTCTGGCCCCCATGGTCCAACTCCATCAGCGGCGTGGAATATCTCTCCAAGATGCTGGCGCTTATAGGCTCTGGAACATCGGAAATGGCCAGCTTAGCCCCTGTTGCCTCGGGAAAGACACACGTCACGGAGCAGCTCAAGGTTCTTGTCGGAGCATCCCGAGAGCGCTGTGTGACGGCTCTTTGCGCGGCCTGGAACCGCGATGCGGAAAACATCAAGTTTGTGGAGGATTGGCAGCGCCCCTCTGATGCGGGCGACGTCACCCGAATGCCAGCGATATTTTCCGTGTTTGAAGGAGCGCTGCTGTCAGGCATGCAAAAGATCTTGTATATCCCCGAGGCCGTGGAGAAACCGGGGGCGGGCAACATTGTGCTGCCCCCGTCGACGAAGCTGCTACAGATGGTGCGCAGCCAGTACGTCACCACTCTGTATAAGGCACTGAGTGGCATGGTAGAGAATGCCGAGCGGTCTCTTAAGAAGAGCGAGGACGAATGGGCGATCTCTCAAGATGTGCTTCCGACGTCGGGACCCAGCACGACTATGCGCAAGAGCACCCTCGACCCCGGCGACCGCGTAAGTTTTTCATCTCCTTCTTTTCAAGTCTCCCTAGCAGAATTCTTCCTCGCCTTTTGGTGCACTCTCTTTTCCCCAGACTGACCACATTTGAAACACGTCAAAACAGAACATCCGCATGCTCCTCACGCTGAGCAACCTGCAAGCCCTCCGATCTCAAGTAGTGCCCGGCCTGAACTCGCACTTCGAGAACGCCTTCTCCGTCAACCTCACCGACGAGTCCAAGACGATCCGCGACGTCCTCGGCCAGATCGACGCCCGCCTCTTCCAGTCCTACACCAAACAGTCCATCGAAACGCTCGGCACAATCATCAAAGCCGGTCTCTTGGCCGCAGACTGGGAGCCCGAACCGGGGACCCGCCCGACGACGGCAAAGCCCTACGTCTACGAGGTGCTCCTCTCGCTCGTCCTCGTCCACTCGCAGGTGTCGACGACGGCGCACTCCCTCACGCCCCATGTGCTCTCGTTCCTGCTCGAGCAGACGTCCATCCAGCTACTGGACGCGTTCCGCACCCGCCCGCGCTACTCGCTCGAGGCCCTCATGCAGGCCACCCTGGACGTGGAGTTTATCGCGCAGACGCTCAGCCACTACACTACCGACAGGGCGTCGGAGCTGCAGAGCCAGATATACCAGGACCTGGATGGGCGGACGGACAATGACGCCCGTGCGCGGCTGCAGAACGAGCTGCCCGAGATGAGGAGCGTGCTGAAGAAGCTGAGGGAGGCGAGCAAGACGGAGTTTGCGTGTTTTAAGAGGCCGAAGCGGTCGGGGCAGAGTGGTGCTGCCAAGGTGGAGGCGTCGGCCGGCGTAAGCGTAGGCAAGAGCACAGAGAGGCAATGATGGTATGAAGTGAAAAAAATGGATTGCCATGGCGTTTATGATTCTGCATGCAAGTGTGGCATGTCTTGGTCTTGTTGAGGCTACGGAATTGCGCCCGTCTTGTGAGTCAATGCCGCGATGACCAACATAGAATGGTTTATAAAAGTGGCCGACATGTTTTTCAGCAAGAGGGAGTCGTGTGGACTCGGGATTACACTCGTAGACCGACCAGTGGATGGATGCATGGAGCCATGGTGTGTAATGAGAAGGGGCCTTGCCTGACCGTGACGCTTGGCCAAGTCCTGCAGCTTCACCCGTTGTTGGATTGAGGCAGCCTCGGTCACTTTTTCTGCAACGGGTTTTGCTAAAAAAAAACAAAGGTAAAAGCAAAAGACGAAGGACTGGAAGAGAAAAGGCACAGGGACAAAAAGAAAGAGGGTAATGCGGAAACGAACAAAAGATGGGAATAAAAAACCGTTTGATAAGCCGTCCGGACGTCTGCTTGTTGCCTGCTGCCGCCTCCAGCATACAATACACACCTACCCTGCACCTACAGCACTTCATTTCCCCCTCCCACGCAAAACACAAAGAAACAGGGACATCTTCTCCAATCGGCCCCGGACAAACGTCATTTTCTCACCAGATTCGTCATGCGACACTCCCTACCGACCGACCAATCACCCGTTCATCCACGTACACATTCGCAACAGAGCAACTACGGATCACAATCTCGCCCACCCACAACCCAGCACAGCACAACCTTGGACTGACATGATTTTCGCCAAGCACATTTTCCCATGAAGCTAACCAGACCAGGCCAGACCAGACCAGACGCCCCTCAAACCTCGTAAGCCATCAATGAGCACACACGCAGAGAAAATCAAAAAAAAAAAAGAAAGAAGATGCAAAACTCCGAGGTATCTTTTCTCTTTTCTTGCCATCACATCGTTATCCATTACGCATCGTAAAACCAGGTCAGACTAAACAGATGATCTAAACCGCAACATTGGGAAGCAGCAGGTGCGAGCAAAACATGAGTTCCAGAGAGCGAGAATCAGCGGGGGAGAACTGGGAGCCGCGTTGCCGGGCCTCGATTGTGTCATCTGTCAGAAGGTTAGTCAGAGTGTTTAGTATGGTGAGATGGGGCAGGGGGGGGGGAAGAAAGAAAGAAAGAAAGAACGAAAGAACGAAAGAAAGAGTGGGGGAGGGGGGTTGTTTAAATAATGACGACGAGAGGGGAATAATGAAATACGCACACTCCATGTCCAAATCAGAAAAGTACTTGACAACAACGGGGTCCTGATCCCCCGCCGCCAACTTGCCCTCTGCATCGCGACACGTCTGCGGGAGCGCCTTCCGAATAGCAAGAAGCATCTTGATGAGGCCGGCGAGATTGCCCCCCTGCTGCGTAAAGACGCTGGGATCGCGCTCCAGCGGCCACCCCGGCCGCAGGTGGTCTTCGCCCCATGCCTTGAAGGCCCAGGTCGACTTCTCGACGCAGTTGAGGAATATGAGCGCCGTGAGGTAGATGTGGAAGCCGACCTTTGTTTTGCTGTCGGCGAGCTGCCTGTCCATGAGGTTCAGGAGGGCCTTGGAGGTGCTGTTGGCCTTGCGCTCCGCCGCGGCATTCAACTGCATGCACATCATGGTGTAGGTGTCGGCGTCCTTTTCATTGTCCGCCTCCTTGATGGGCCGTCCGCGCTCCGCATCAGCACTCGTCTTCTCGACAATGCTCCACTGTCGTTCACGATCGATGCTCTCCACCAAGCCCCATAGCTCCAGTGCTTTCCGCAAAAGCTCGTTGTCCGACTCGGCGAGCTGTTCCTTGGCGGTCTCGAGTGTGACTCGCATGAACTTGGAGGGTTCGCGTTCGATGAACAGATCGAGCACGTCCCGCATGTACATCTCAATCTTGCAGGGCACGTCGTCTTTATCTTGGTCAATCATGATGACTTGGTGGCGGAGGCCATCCGGGCCGACGCCAACAACGTCACCTTGTTCTTGCTGTTGCTCTTGTTGCTCTTGCTCTTGCTCTTGCTCTCGTACTGGTTCCAGCACAGCTGCGGCGGCGGCGGCGAGAACCATGGTCTTGCCTGCCTCGGCGAAATGGGAGACTTCCACGACGGAGCCGTTGTTGACCAGCTTCAGTTGGTCTTTCAGCATGTTGATGCGATTTTGCGACAAGACAACCTGCACACCAGCAGAGTACAGGTCGAGTTGCTCGTGCAGCCTGGATCTCACGCATCCAGTCATCCAAACACGCGGGGCGAGAACCTTGCGACAGGTATCGCACGGGGTGCCCTTGCTGCATATTTTGCGTAGTATGCGACATCGGATACATGCCCCCAGCTTGCGGACTTCCTTGACCTCCTGGCGCCGGGTTGGCGTAAACTTGGATCGGAAGTGTCTTGTCCGTCCGTTGAGCACGCCAGCACTCGTATCCATTCGTACCCCGCCTCTACTTAGGGGAAGAGGGGCCAGTCGCGGATTTTCGTTTGCAAGCGGAGCTGGCAAGGTTGAGGCCAAGTAGGTTATTTCGCCCCAGGGTTGGCTAGCATTTTCACCATCTACGGTTGCGGTCGCCGTCTCTCCGGTTGAAGCAGCCGCGGGAGCGGTACTGTTGGCCACAGACGGTGATGTAGGTGTCGTATCGCCATTGACAAGCTGAGGATCGACGAAAGGGGGGTTGAGACGAGCGGCAGCAGCCACTGCCACAGACATATTGGCGGCATCGGGCGAGGAGTCGCTGGCCGGGAGAAGAGCCTGGAGTCTTTCTTCAGGGGAAAGTTCCGTTTCAGTCGGCGGCGGTGTTTGGAAAGCTATTGAATCTATGGGGGAGACGGAGGTTAGCTCTCGAAGCCCGGAACATGATGGAAGCCAATTTGGTCCGACGACTCACCTTTTTTGCCATTGGCTTGCGCCCGAAAAGCCTCGTAGATGGCTGGGGGATAGTCGAGCGAGTACTGCTCTTGTAACTCGACTGCTTCGGAGTTTTGGCCACCGCTAGGCTCGACTTGAGCTTCCGCTTGGCCAGTTTGCACCGCCTTGCTCCCACGGCTGTTCTCACTACGATCAACCTGACGAGAGGCCTCGGCCAAAGTCTCCAAAGCGCTCCACCCCTGCTGGAGACCACTCGAGGAGAGTAGCTGGCCATTTTTCTGGCCGGCGGCTTGAGAGACCTGAGCGCGATGTCGTTCGGCAGCGGATCTGGGATGGGTGATGCCATGAAGCTCGAGACAGGCTCGCATGCGTTCCGAGTCCGAGATGGCGGGGCATCGTTTGGTTATGTGCATGGCCAGGCTGTCGATGCGGCCTTTGGGAAAGTTTTCACCACATTGCTTGCAGGTATGAGGATACCGATTGCTATTGTCGTTCAGTTTGGGACCGCGCTCGAAGTATTCGAGGATCAGCGGGTTTGGTCTGCGTCCCATTGGGGTTGATGGGCCTCGGGGCTTCCGTGCGACAGACCGATTGTGCAGCCAGGGCGCAAGTCTCGCGGCGAATGCAGCCGTATAATCAGGATCGGCCAGATTCGGAGTCTTGAGCCGCCGGGACAATGTCGATTGGAAGCTTGCAGCGCTGATTCATGTACGATGATATTGATGGTTGATGGAAGCATGGCGGGACAGATTCTGCCTTTGTTGACCGACAAAATTTCATTCACACCGCCTTGCATTTAAGGCTCCACTACGTTTGGGGCCACGATTGGATCAGCGTAATCCGTGTTGGCGGGCGAGTTGGATCGCGAATCCTGTCGAGTGGGGCTCTACGGGTTTTGGTCAGAACCAACACCGTTGACAAAGATGAGATGGCGGGGATGCTTCACTTCAATTCTCGCTCACAGACGGCTCCAAATTCGAGCTAGCTCCGACGGCGGCTGCATCTGGCACTTTCAGACCTAGTCTGACGTCAATGACCAGCCAGTGCCCGCGAGACAAGGAGAAGCGCCGATGAACTGCCAGCCCAAGCAAACAGCAACGGCCGCACATGAGCACGACTCACCAGTTCCTACCCTGCGAAGAGCATCTTTCTGTTCTGCGTGGTTACGTACAGGCAGAAAGATGTTATAGATATCATACAATGATCATAGGATCAGGTCCACCCATTGCTAACCATGTTGTTAACCAAAACACATGTTGCAATCGGCAGGCGCTGGAACAAAACAGGCCCCTGGACCGTCTCCCTCTGCGACCGCTTCGACCCCCCCTCCATCCTTTAAAACCCTTCACCCGAGGACAAAATCCCCGATGAGCTTGTCGGATTCTCCTCGTTGACACCTCCACCATGACTCAAAGACGACACGCCCCGACTCCTCTTCACCTTCTACCAAACTAGTCATGTCCCGTGACGGCCGTGTCCTTCACCTTCGAGGCCACGAATAGCCCACTATGCCGACGGGAGATGCCTCAAACCACCTCGATTACGTGACGCTCGAGACGCGCAAGGCCTGGGGAAAACAGGTCTCCAGCATAGCAACTAACTCGGACAAGGACAAGGACGAGACCAAGCTGAACCTGCTGTGTTGGCATTGCCTACCCTACCAGCAGGACGGGAGAGAACCCGGCCTGGCCGTCGAGTGAGTCATATACTCATGACAGATTTACGTTCTGGGACACTGTACTCTTTCTCGCATCCAACGTCTTTTCTTTTCCCCGCCTTCACTCTTGCAAGCACATTGCTACACGTCTCACAGTAAGCTTAAGCATGACCATTCGGTATCGCCGTACAACACCCCTGCTGCACATGCTCCAACCAACCAACCTACTACGAGGAATCCCTTCAGTCCATGATCAACATCTTCCGCCACCAAGGCTGGGCCCCGCACGCCTGGTCATCCTTCCATAAAGGCGCCGTGCAAGGCGACACACACTGAGACAACGTCTCTCAGACGCCTACGTCAAAGGCCGTCCCGACGCCTTGGCCGCCATGATCCAGAATGCCCAGGTCGAGCCCCGCCTGAGCTTCGTCGGTCTCGTCGGACCTCCGCAACGCGACCAGCTTTATTCCCCAAGATTCCTTGTCCTGTAACGGTTGCCACTGGCGTGGCTACTACCCACCAGGCCCTTCCTGGGAACAATCCTTCAGCGCGCAACACGATCTGCAGATCACGGTTGCGTACTGGCACGCCTCACCCGACGCCTGACATGATCTTCGGGCCGGGCGTCTATACCGACAACAAGGCCTTTGGATATATACTCCTCGGGATGATGACATCAAGAAGAAAATCGTTGAAAATGCCGTTGACAAAGAATTGCACAAGTGTTTGTTACGCTCATTGTTGGGACAGAGTGTACAACTGTGAATGCAAAGTCAATGATGTGACTAGACGCGGGGAGCAAGTTCGCTCACACGCAGGGGAAAATTCTTCATTAAATAAAGGGGGATTTGTTTTGTTAGTAGACTCCAAAATACATTTCCCATAAACTCCTCGCTATTTCAATGCCAGATAATGATTGGCAACCGGCGCCGGCAAAGACATATTGAACACAAGCTAACCCCGAGCTTCGTACTCGGCACAGAAGCTCAGCGGAACTACTCGTCACGGTGCCATACGTTTCGAAACTCTTCGCTGTCAGCAATATGATAACTCGGCGTCGCTACCAGCTCCTCCTCTGCAGCGGAATCTCCCCATCGTCTTGCCTCATCTGTCCCCGGTTCTGGTTTATGTGAGCTGGAAGAGACCCCAGCTGCAAAGGGCTCGGCCGTACTGGACGATCCTGGAGGACCCTGGCTGAGGCCCATCTCGGCTGGTATAGGGGCTGGGTGCTTGACAACCTTCTTCATCTTCATCTTCTTTTTTATCACCACCACCGGTTGGGCTTCTCGCGCTGGGGGAAGAAGTGATATTTCAGACGCGCTGTTCCCCCTAGAGCCGGGAAGCGGTCTTGTCGGGCGACTCGTCCAGGCTGGAGAACCACCTCCCGCACTGCCAACTGTCGGTCTCCAACGGGAAGCTAGCGGCTCACTGGCCGTGATGACAGGATACTGCGGGGGTGGTTAGATGCATGAGATTTCCCATCCGGTTGGGGGTATAGTAGCAGTACTTACATTCCAATCACCGTATTCAAGCTGCCGTGCGGAACTGTAGAGGACTTCAATATCGTCATCCAGGTCGGGCTCATAGAATGTACCACTGCCCTGATCACCAAACGTGTTGCCGCCGCCGGAACTGGGCCCGCCGAGTAATGGGGACGTGACGTGAATTTCGCTTGGCGAGGTCGCATTTATCTCGCCCGGCTTGGGCAACCAATATTTCCCTTTTCCTCCCCGCTCATACCGCATACCTTCCTTGAGGCGGTTGAAACGCGATGTAGAATCTTCGTGAGCCATGACTTTGTCTCCCGAGTCAAAGAATCTGTATCCATACTTATTGCCCCTGAACGTTTCCTTCGAATCTTCTATCAGATCTTTGACGCCAAAGGAATCCTTGAAGGCGTGGGTCAAGGTCATGCGAGCACTCGAGATGCTGTCGTCGGCAAAGTCGTACCACGAAAAGGCATACCAATGAGCAATAGCAAAAGCTGGCATCTCGACGCATATTAAGGCATCTTGAATGGCTGCAGCCAGATTATCACTTGTGTAGCCTTCAACATCATCAGGTATGGCACCCAGCCAGACAAGAATGGATAGGAAAAAGCCTTGCCAGTACGACGCAAAAATTATGAGCTTTATGCAGAGGAATTTGGGAACCGGGCGAAAAGGTGTCAGGTCTTTATGCATGCAGACCCAGAAAAGACCCAGCGAGTACAAACTGAGGGTGACGCTGATATTGTATATGATGCCGCTCCATAAGTAGCCGGACTTGGCACCGATATAGCCTTCCTGATAGGTGCCCGTGGCTTTCATGATAATTGCCGCCGTGGCCAGTACGGGCTTTAACCAAGCATACTGCAGAATCCCTCTCTTGATGGACAGAAACGTATGAGGATCCGAAATGTCGACTGGGCGAAGCACGTGATTAAGGGGCCATAGGTGTTGAACAGGAGCCCGGCCATGTGTCATGATGATGAGGGCACGCTCACCGCCCAGATAGTTGATCAAAAGCTGGAAAAAGGTGTAGATGGTGAAAGCTTCGTAGATGTCTCGGATGGGGTCGACGAAAGCAGCGGCATTGAGTGACACCATACTTGTGAACGACGCGATAGAGTAGATTGGCACCATGAGTAAGATTCGTATGACATATCGTTGAAGCAAAGGCTTCCGGTAATTTTTGGCCTGTAGCCATATTGAGCTGTTTCGATAATATGATTAGCTACGAGTCAGAGAAAAACTTGATCAAGCTGCAACGCAGCGTCGTACGAACACGATGGACAAGGAAGTTGCTGCGAGAGATGCAACACCAGCTACCAAGGTGGTAGTATATGCAAATTTCTGTCCTGTGCCGCCGCCCAGAGACGAGCTGGAGGGTGCAGACGCGAGGTTCAGCCACATGGTTGGTATATGTAAACGCCAAACAAGCCCTCAAGTGCCACTATATCACGGCAATGTACGAGAAGCTTGAATGGGATACCGACACCTAAACTTGGGCCGTGGCTGAGTAAATTGAACCGTCATTTGTTGTAGGTCGAAGAGAGGGAAATAAGAAGGACTTGCATAGATTCACGCATTCCGTCAGAGTGGAGGTTGTCAAAGATGACATTCGTCCCAGCTCGATGACGAGGGTGTGGGTAAAAGGCCTGGCACGTGTGACTCCGTGTGAGACGAAAACCAGCCTAGGGTAGCTGAGATTATATATGCGCTGGGCGCGACTTGAACGGCCTGGATATCGGATGGAGCAGTATTGACCAGTGGAAGCTCGCCTGAATGTCACCTAAAACGGCTAGACTTTACTCAGCGTGAGCGTCCACTTGTCGCAATCCATGGATCCATACATCCTGATGGATCTCTCTTCATCATAGCTCCTGAAAAGATTTGGGGGAGCGACGACCGCAGAGACCACGTCCATCACGATTCACCCTGCAACCCATCTTGCTCCTTTCATCATAACGCGAGCGCATTACGTGAGATGATGCTTCTGAAAGGCACGCGTGCCAAGGGAGCTGCCGAATTGGGCCCCGAGTCGACGCAATGACACCAACAGACTTGCATCTCCAAGTCCGAGACGGTCGTCTCGGGTTCAATTTGTATGAGGATATAAAGCCCTTCTACGAGATTAGCGCTCATTTACTAATCGTATTTCTTGCCGTACTGCAGTGAATTTCTTATATACTTGATCGTCAGCAGCTTGTTAGCAATATTCACTCTGCTCTACTTCAATCGTCTTTTTGCTTCAATCGTCTCGTATGCTATCCGATCATACACCTGGCGAACATATCGAGTCTACATTGATGTCAAGGCGATTCAAATATCCCTCCTTGGCGGGCGAATATTCTTTACGGGCCTGCGGTATCATGGACCGAACGAGTCCTTTCTGATTCAGCATGGTGATATTACTTGGCGTTACTGGCTGCGTCATGTTCGTGAGGCAGATGTCTTGACTCCGGATATACAGGAGGAAGTGCTTGCGTCCGAGAAGCAAAAGAACTCGAATCTTCCGTGTCGGATTCATGTTAAAGTCGTCGGCATCGAATGGTTCGTCTATAATCGGAGCCCGGCTTATGACAGTGTCCTCGCTGGATTGAGAGAGAACGAGCCCCTCGTATCGAGGTCTAGCGACGTGTACAATGCGAAAAGCGATGTGCATGTACGATCTAGAAAGAGCCAACAGCGGAATTCCACGGAAGAAGGTGGTAGTTTGTCTCGAGAAACGAAGGGCACCAAGTCTGAAGAGCCACCATTGCCCCTGCAAACCTCGCCTTCGAATCGCTCTTCCACTGACTCGAGGAGTAACGACGCCGTCGAAGATATTGGAAAAAATTCATTGCCCTCAATTCTGCAGCTATTTCCAATTCAAATTGAATGCCAAAAACCTGCCCTGGTTGTCGGTAATGACAACACAAAGGCTATCCTCATCGTCAAGGCTAGTTCTGCATCTACAATTCTCGATGCTTTGCACACCAAAACATGTGACCCCTATCGCCAGCTGTTCAAGGTTCAATTCAATCGTCCTGTTGTCGAGATGAGAGAAAATGACGAGTTCAAGGAGGACCAACGCTCTAGAGCCACAAGGCAACGAGAAGATGCTGTAAATCACGAACCACCTGCTCGTCCATCATTTTTTCGTCTGCACCGGCGCAAAGTGCTACATTCACTCCGAAACATGGTCCCTTATTGGCGGCGCTCTGTCGAATCATTCTCGACTGATTCGAGAGGGGCTATGGGCACGAGGTTTCCTCAAACACCTGGGTCTAGACACTGGCAAGGTTTATCTAGGTATCTGGACGACAGGTATCAGGACGATAAGGCTAGGTGGGCGTCGATTGAATATGCTGCCGTGACAAATATTCTCGACTCACCGTCTGCAACCTTGACCATTTACTGGGATGTTGTGACCAAGGTTACTGATTCTGCTCGACGACGAAGCAGCTCGAGCTTCCACGCCAACATCAATGGCTCTGAACCTCCAGCTTGGGGGATGGAACTCTCTATCAAAGGAGGAACCATGAACTACGGCCCATGGACTGATAGAATGAGGGCTGATTTACAACGTGTCTTTTGTCCAACGCTATCAAAAGACGCCATCGCTGCAGAACCTTTGCCTCCTGGTTCTTGGAGGACACCTTCACAATTTCAGCTACACATAGATCTGGAGGACGCTGTGACTTTGCGTATTTCCACTCGAGAGGAGAGCAAGAATTGGCGATGGCGTGGTAAGGAACCGCCCGTCGGACAACAGACAGCCACCAAAAAACGACGGAACAAGAATAAAAAGAGCAGCAAGAGAGATGCCCAACCGGTTCGACCTAGTGGCTGGTTAGAACTTAAAGCTCCTTCAAACTCCACCATATATTTCTCAATGGACATGTTAGCACGACCAACAGGGTATCAAAGTCAATTGGAAATTGACCTCCCGAGTACCGAACTATGGAGTAGTGTTAATCATGACTTACTATGGACCTCAGGAGCTCAAAGCATCAAATGCGACCTCTCCAACCCCCTGGAATGGAACGCCATGCGGACATGGTATTTCAACATTGCCTGCAATGACATGAAGCTGTATCTGTTGCGCGATCATATATTCCTGCTTACTGACCTGGTGGAAGACTGGGCTAGTGGTCCGCCATCTGAGTATCTTGTCTTTACGCCTTACGTATACCGACTAAACCTCGATTTTCACAACTTGCAATTATTTCTGAATGTCAATGACGGAAACATCATCGACAAGGCCACTGCGCTTGACGACAACTGTTTTTTGATAATCTCAAGCCCCCTTTTGAAGGCAGAGACCTCAATACCCTTGGACAAGTTTCGCCCAAACAAAAATGCCATACCTTTCAACATCAATACAGACACCTTCGACCTCTCTCTACGTGCACCACAATCCGACACCCAGGCTGCATTCCTGAACTCAAACGAGCTTGGACATGGTAACGGCCTGTTCGTGAACGGAAGCTATCAATACAATGCTACCACATCGCCATCGAACACCGATACACTTATCTTGAATGTCCGTATCGACTCCCCGTACTTATACCTATACGGCTTCATTATTCGGTACTGTCTAATCCTCAAAGATAACTACCTTGGCGATCATGTTCATTTTCGAACTCTTGACGAGTACCAAGAACAAATTCAGCTGAAATCTCGGGATCCCAATACCGAGCCTCTTTTGCGAGCACCCCTCAAAAAGTCCAATGATCTCGACGTTATTCTTTCCATCAAAATAGACAGCCCACGTGTTCTCGTCCCTCTGAACCTTTACTCCGCCGATCACCATGTGCAATGCGAGCTAGCCGACCTATCGATTGATCTGAGGTTCACAAATTACTACATGGATATGGAACTCTTGCTTAGTCCACTTAGCCTGTCGCTGGGCAACCGAATCCTCTCGCCCGATAGCACGAACTCTCAATACTCGAACACGCAGATGTTCATTGATGGTTTACGTGTCTTTGGCCACCGCGCGTTTGGTCTCCCACCTGCTGAGCCTACCTATCTTTGCAATTGGGACATCACAATTGGCGTGGTTGACGGAGAATGCACAACCGACTTTGTGTCTGCTCTAGCAAGAGGGGGCTCCGCGTTTGGATTTACGTTCGACGATGCGGAGAATGCCTTGGTACCATATTCCTCTCTCGTCTTTCATGATGCCACCTTTGTTCGCGTCGACGTGGTGTCAGTGCACTTGTCGCTTCATGTGGACGACGCAGCGTTCCTGTTGTCCACAGGAGCGATTCAGGTGCGAAGTCATGATTGGGCAGGGTTGCACTATTCCAAACGCACAAATATCAATATCTCCCTTGTTGAAGTGTCTTGCATTGACGCAGAATCGGCGACAAGGCATAACTCCCGTGGACATCACCCAGTTGTGACCATGGCCTATGCAAAGACCGATGTCAGACTTACCATAATTGGACGAAAATTCCATTCTCGTGAGGAGCTCAAAACCCAGCAAGCATTGCTGCGCAGGGAGGACCAGCGTACGCAGCGCACGCGTTTCCTTCTCCGTGACGACGTTGAATACGACTCCATACCAGAAACATTCGACCCTCCGGCGCAATGCGCTCCATCGCCAGCCTATCCTGTGTCAAATGCTCGGGCAGATGATCAAGGGTCTCGCAAAGCTTTCCAGACGCCTCAATCTTCAAGCCGCCTACAACGCCAGAGTTCGTTTTGGTCATTTTCGAGCTCCAGTACTGGTAGCTTCCACCTTCCACCAAGCCAACCCCGCAGTCGAACGAGGTCAAGACACACCGCGCCCATGTCAGTTGGCTCGAGTGGCACTGAAAGGGAGAAACGTGCTTTCGGGAAGAAGGCAGGGATCTTGCCTTCAAAACCGAGATTTACTTCGGTCAAAGAATCCGATCGAGATCTGCCCCATGGCGAGCACAGTGAGCATTCGTCTGTTTTCTTCTCAAGCCGGTACTTTACACCGCACTTTCCCTTGAAAGATAGCCGGCCTGATGCGCGTGCGGCCACCTTTGACGATGCAGTCGACGAGGATGAAGACAGATTCATGGCCACTAGTGCTTCCCTGGACGATATAGACCCTGATGACTTGAGTGAGAACCACGCGCAGACGAGCGCAATCATTGAATCTCTGACAGGCATCACCGCGTTCTTTAACCCGGAGGCTGTCCGACTAACGAATACTTTGTTGGCAGCTTTGCAGCCAAGCGAACCAGAGGATATCCTGGACATGCTTCAAGTCAATTCGATTGATCAGATATTCTCGGAGAAGAAGGAAAGCCACGTGACAGGCGTCATCCAGGAGCTTTTCATCAAGTTACCGAAAGCAAATATCCGCTTCCTGAATTCCTCAAAGCCGACTCCGTGGAGTTCAACTCCGGCAGAACATGACCAATATGACGTACGCATGTCAAAGCTTAAGTTGATGACGCGGACCGTCAAAGACCGCGCGGCTGATCCCCCAACGTCTAGAACATCTGTTCACTTTAGCCTCAAATCAGCTGAACTGTCTGCTTCTGAAAGACTCTCCCCGATTGAGCCTCCACAGGCTGCAGTCATGATCAATGTTGATGATGTGCGCTTGTCACTTGGCGCCAAAGAAATTACGTACTTTGATGTCGATGTCGGCTCCGTTGTCGGCAGTACTGCATCTGGCAAAGTCGAATATTTGGCCTCTCTGATACACCGAACCGGCAGCATTGCTTCTGAGTTGAGTGATTTGCTGTCGAAAACTTCGTCTCATCAGGAGAATCGCATGCAATACTTGACATACAGATTGTTAGAAGAGGGTGAGTTGACAAATGATCCACCATTTCTCATTCGTCCTTCTGCTGTATTGCGATCTGCAAATGAGCACATGAGGACCGTTGACTCGTGGAAGCTCATCATGCGATTGCGACAAATATGGTCTACATTGGACCAGAATAAGCGGGCAGATGTTGTTGAAAACTGCCGGAATCAACCCCTCAGTCTACCTCATGACGCTGCTGAATCAGTCGTCGCTGCGTTTCAAAAATGGCGTAGCTGGGACTTGATTGACCCTTCGAATTCCGTCTTGTTGGGAAACATCTTCGGGAATAAGTTGACGAGAAATGACGCGCCCTCACAAGAGTATCCTATTCTTGGTGCTTGTACACTTTCCGCGTTGCAATTCGTGCTAGACCCGGGGCCGAAGCAGAATCACATTGGACTTCTTGATCTCAGTGTGAGAGTAGACAAGAGGCCCGCCGGCCTAGCTAACGCACTGCCAGAAATAAGGAGATTTCAAGGGCCGTTGACGATAGTTAATCTATGCTGTGGAAAAGGAACGATACACCTGAATTGGGAGCTTTGTGAATTGGCAGAAGACGTTTTACGTCTCTACCACAACGCTCGACCATCGGCGTCACAGGATGTCAGAGACGCCCCAGAACCGGTTGCTAAGGCAATCCGCTCACCGGGGGCATATCATCTGGTGTTTGAGGTGACCAAGGGTTCCCTCGAAGCAGAAACGATCAACCTGATGGCCGAAACGATGGCTGATGGTATGAAAGGATCCATTGTGCTTTATAATGCAGGAGATGAACTGAACGTGTCGACCGCCATTTTGAATTGCAAGCTGGTCACATCCGAGATGAAAAGTCACGGGCATATGCTTGGTATGCTCCAACTGGGGGAGACGAGTGTTTTCGGTGCACACAAGATTCGGGAAACATCTGACACTACGGCTCACGTTATCACAGTTTCTGCAAGCTCAAGCGATCTATCTTTGAAGATGAAACAAGATCCCATTGGGTTGTTGGACGTTTTGGACCTAGTCGTCATGGACGAAGTTGCCCGCATGTATAAGCTGAAGAGCCTGCTACTACTGCTAAGAAAAGAAGGTAAGAAACGTGATCAAGTCACCAAGCGCATGGGCACCTTGGTCCTCAATATCGCCATGTTGTTGGATGGGTACACCATAAGCATGCCACTCTTGCAGTCCTTGACATACAAAATATCTGGCTCTGTGGCCAGGTCTTCTTGCGAAGCAAACTTGGGCAAAGAGATGGTATTTGATTTTGACATCAAAGAAAACTCCCATGAGATGCAGATCAACGTCCAAAACGAACCACGGAGCATCTCATTGCTTCAAATCCCGCCCGCAAACGGACGCATCACTTGTCAAGTACAACCTACGGGAAGCCTGGTAAACGTCCTCGCTTCAGTGGAGGTGATACGGCTGGACGCTTCTGCCATATACAGCCTACTTTCAGCTCTGAATCGGCCACAGATCTCTGGAGCCATTGAAGAGGTCCAACAACAGATCAAGGTCATCCAAAACCACATTGCAGAAACATTTGGATCAAACAAGGCGAAGAAGCTTTCCAAGGAACCCAAGCCGTACGCGGGATCCAGTACTCTGGCGTATAATTGTCACCTTGCATTGGCTGGGGTCAGAATCTTGGCAAAAACGTCGCTGAAATCTACGGACGAACCGATGGCTCAAATTATTTTTGCCCTGGACAAGGTCACATTGCACGCCTCCAATCAGGATGATCCAGAGGTTGCGCCACGCAAGTATCCGGACTTGCATATCAATTTGCGCCAGATCAGCCTGGATATCTGCCGCGGACAGCCACATGCCCTGCGATCCTGTGGCAATCTCTCTACGGGCATCAACATCTCGGCGAGTTCCCGCCGCGGAGACGATGGGAAGGAGGACTGGTCTCTTCATTTCTGCAACGACAATCTTGCCGTGAATCTATCGCCTGAGACAGTATCCACAATTATTGATGTGATCGGTTACATGGGTTCCAGAATTCGAGATCTGGATACGTCACGAGAATTGGAATATCTTCGAAAGCTCAGGCATACTAAGCGCAAGATCAAGATAAATGCCGATGAGGACAATTGGGGTGAAGATGCAGACCTTCTAGAATCTGTCCTTGCATCTGTCACGTATAAATTTGAGCTCAGAAACATGAGTTTCTCGTGGGAGGTTGCCGACAAGTCCGCGGGCGAGACTAGCGCCCAGGAAGACTTGATTCTGTCCATCAAACTCATCGAGTTCGGCACTCGGACTCGGAAATCTGCACGGCTCACCATCGATAACTTCTTGCTCCAAACGGTACCTCCGGGGCAAGACAGAACTGTCCGCTCTCTACACTCGGCCCTGCTACCACAAGTTGTGTTCAACGTCGCATATTTCTCGACGCCTGATGCCTGGCGCATGGCATTCCAAACCGTTGGAGACTCTTTAGATTTTCGGCTGACCTCGGGTTTCATTGTACCAGCAGCCAACTTGGTCGAGTCCATATCTCTGTCCATGAAAAATGTCCAAGCGGCGTCAGCACAGTGGACTATAGATCCCACAACCAACGAGACCCTATCACATAGGAAACCTGATAGTACTGTGCCACCACCACGACAACGAAGCATGTTTGGCAGGAAGAGGCTGGAAAGCTTACTCGTCAATGCGGACTTTGCTGGCGCTGTTGTCTATGTGTCAACCAAAAAAAACACAACCGATAATGTCTCAGAATCCAAGTATAGTCAGCCATCCTTGGCAGGCAAATATGGCCAGTTCAGTGCGGATGATTCGGGATCCGGTGCTGTTTTGCGCACCCCAGGTCTCGCATGGAAAGCTGAGTACTGTGACAATCGAAAAGAGGACCCGTCTCTGTACTCGGAAATCAAGATCAATGCTTCCAGCAATACACTCTACCCATCTGTGGTGCCACTTGTGCTTGAAGTTCTTTCTTCCGTCAAGGAAGTTGTCCGTGACGGTGAAGAGTTGGATCGCCAGGCACAACGGTCAGAGCATCACCAATCAAAGGAGCAGCCTTCAAAGGAGCAGCCAGGGGAGCCAATATCCAAGTCGACAAAGTCTGCAGAGGAGGAGAATTTCCTCACCGCAGACCCAAGCACCGTTCTAGGACGCTTGAGACTGAATCTCGGCCTGCGAATTTTGAAACAGGAGTTTTCTCTGAGCTGCCAACCCATTGCTCGGGTGTCTGCTACCACTTGCTTCGACAACGTTTACTTTACCTTGAACACCGTCACATCTCAGGAACAAGGCAATTTCTTCGCCATCTCTGGCGTGGTCACTCAACCGCAGGCGTCAGTGCAGCACGTGTATTCTCGTGATTCTACCGCCAGCTTCGAGCTTGACTCGATTGCCATCTCTTTTATGAATAGCAAGCACTTCAGCGGAACAAGCGGAGTGTCTGCGATTCTCAAATTCAGTCCCATGAAGGTGTTTGTCAACGCTAAGCAAGCGCAAGACTTCTTATTGTTCCGTGAGATATGGTATCCCGAGGAGTTGCGGCAGAAGCCACCGGTCCAAGCCCCCAAGGTGCCGATTGAAACGTCGCAGGTGCATCTTGTGCAGCGATACCAAGAGGTCGCGGCCACGGCCGCCTTTCCGTGGACCGCGACCATTTCGATCGCAGCGCTGGACGTCAGCATCGATCTGGGACAGGCCATCGGCAAGTCCGTATTCCACATTCATGAATTCTGGATATCGTCCAAGAAGACGTCCGATTGGGAGCAGAATCTTTGCCTGGGCTTCAAAAAGGTCGGCATCGATTGCACGGGGCGTCTGAGTGGGTTCGTCGCCTTGCAGGACTTTAGGCTACGGACCTCAATTCATTGGCCTCGTCGTGAGGAAGCCCTCAACGAAACACCACTTGTGCAAGCATCGCTGGGCTTCAACGCGCTCCGTGCCAAGGCGGCCTTTGATTACCAGGCTTTCCTTGTAGCTGACATTACGTCTCTGGAGTTTCTCATGTACAATGTGCGAGAGCAGAAAGAAGGCAACGGCGACCGACTGGTGGCAATATTGGACGGTGAGTCGGTGCAGGTTTTCGGGACGGTGACTTCGGTAGCTCAGTCGGTCGCCCTTTACCAAGCGGTGCGGAAACTGATCCAAGAACGGCGAGAGAACTTTGAATCATCGCTGAGGGAGATTGAGAAGTTTATGAAACGAAGATCGATCACCTCACGCGGGGGGGCACTGCCGCCGCAGCACTCTCCGGCCGCGGCAAAGATGCCGGTGGATGATGGCTTGTCCAAGTCACCCATCTCCCTCGACACGGACGTTGTCGTCACCCTAAAGGCGTTAAACCTGGGCGTCTTCCCCAGTACCTTTTCAGACCATCAGGTGTTCAAGATGGAGGCGTTGGACGCATACGCCCGGTTTTCCGCAAGCATCGAGCACGGGCGAATTCACAGCACCCTACGCATGGTTCTAGGCCAACTGCGAATCGGACTGGCTGGGGTACGAGACGCCGAAGCGCCGAAAACGATGAACGAAATGACGGTAGAAGACGTTGTCCAGCGGTCAACAGGCTCTCGAGGCGGCACCATCCTCAAAGTGCCCCGTGTCGAAGCCCTGATGGAAACATGGCAGAAGCCGGCAAGCAATCACATCGAGTACAAGTTCAAGAGCGCATTCGAGGGCAAGGTGGAGGTTGGATGGAACTACTCGCGCATCAGGTACATCCGAGGCATGTGGGCGAACCACTCCAAATCGCTCGAGCAAATCTGGGGCCGGCAGCTTCCCATGACGGCTGTTAAGATTACGGGCGTGCCTGAGGCAGAGGGTGATCGGCAGAAGATCACGGCCGAGGTCAATGTGCCGCAGTCCAAGTACGATTATTTGGCCCTTGAGCCGCCGGTGATTGAGACGCCACAGCTTCGTGACATGGGGGAGGCGACGCCGCCGCTGGAATGGATCGGCTTGCATCGAGAGCGGCTGCCGAACTTGACTCACCAGATTGTGATTGTTTTTTTGCTGGAGTTGGCGGGGGAGGTGGAGGATGCGTATTCGCGGATTCTGGGGTCGTGAGCGTTCGGTCTGGTACCTTGGCATCTAGTACTCGGTATGAGTCATGCGGAGACTTTTTTATGTACCTACCTACTTACTGGCAAGGTGCCTAGTAGGAAAATCGAGCGTTTGTGTATTGTTTTGTTTTTGACACGGGGTGGTGGTTGGGGAAGAAAACAGGTTGAAGTGCTGATTGTGTTGCTTATTTGGGTGCTTGGAATACATATTTTCAATGATGATATTGCATTGCATGGGCCGAAAGTAGGACAGTTGGTTGTTTTGACGAGCGCCTGGAGTCTCGGCAGCGACATTGTCATCGGGTTAGGTAGGTAGGTAGGTAGAAAGCTCCAACAAGCTCCCATCAGCTTGAATTGAGGAGTAAAAGCTTGCGCTCGCCACACCAAAGCCACGTGAAATCACGGGCGGTGTAGCAAAGCAGTGGGGTTACCCTCACTGCTTAGACCTTGTGGTGGTGGCCTCATTGCGCAAGACAGGTTCTTTTCGATGGCGTTTCATGTGCATCCATGCTGCAAATCGATAACAGGTGGTACTTGTCTGGCAGGGTGTCGGTCTGAACAGAAGTACCAGGTACCTGATCATGGACAGGCCAGACGTGGTGGAGACGTGGTGGAGACGTGGTGGAGACGTGGTGGAGACGTGGTGGAGGGCTGTTGCCCTCTCAACTGGTCGGCTTAGGTGTGGTCATGGCGGGGTTTTTGCCTCCGCCCCGCTCATATGGACGCCTGGAGGGGCTGAGGAGCAATCAAAAGTAGACATGTGCAAAACCATACCATGCAGCCTTTGAGCCTAGGTACGTAGCAGACGGGCTGTGAGTCGTCGCCGGGCAGACCACTGCCAAATGAGCCCGAATGCAACCGTAGCAAGCTCTGCATGCGCGCTCCAAGTTGAGCTCGCCCGTGGTCCAACCTCCATCCTGGATTAGGTAGGAATGAACTTGCCTTGCGTACTGTACAGGCCACCCCACCCCACTTTGTAAGGGATTTTGCACCCGACACCATATTTTTTCACTTCCCACGACCCATTCTTCCTTGCTCTCCCTCTCTTCACCACCCCCAACACGCCCAAGTGGACGATTTTTTTCTTCTCAAAGAGGTGACAGTCAGTCTTGCTGTCTCTCTCTCTCTCTCTTTCTTTTTTTTTTTTTTTTTGCTATTTCGTCACATTGACTCATCCTCTCCCGGTGGCCAAGTCTCTTACTTGCTTTCTAGGCATACAAAAATCGAGCGCGGGGGGAAAATCTTCAACCCCGCTTTGCTCAGCGACACTAGGTTTTTTTCCATCTCCATCAACATCGTCTCCGAAACGAGGTCGCCCTCAACAACACCGCAAAAATGGTCAAGTAAGTTGAAGCTCTTACAATGATTTACATATCATGTTGCGAGACTCGGCATGCAAAGAAACTGGTTTCGTTTGCGCGTATGCCAGGCCGCACGTCGCCGGTCCACTGCGTATTTTGCCAGACATGATTTTTCTCAAGTCATCTCGGGTGATGCCGTGGGCGGTTCATTTGACTTGCTTCGGCGCCACGCTGTACATACTCGAGACCAGACTGCTAGAAAAATGACGAATCTCAAAATAGGCAGCGCACCCGGCTGTGGTCAAAATTTGAGCGACGCGAGAAGAAACGAAGAAGAAGAAGAAGAAGATGATGATGATGATGGGAACTTTGCGGTACATGGAATCTCGAGTATCAGTTGACTGACCACGGCTTTTCTTGCCATGCAGCTTTACCATTGACGAGATTCGCCAGCTTATGGACAAGCCCACCAATGTCCGTAACATGTCCGTCATTGCCCACGTCGATCACGGCAAATCTACCCTGACCGACTCTCTTCTGGCCAAGGCCGGCATCATCTCCGCCGCCAAGGCTGGTGATGCTCGGGCAACGGATACTCGTTCCGATGAGCAGGAGCGTGGTATTACCATCAAGTCGACTGCCATTTCTCTGTACGGTCATCTTGAGGACCCTGAGGACATCAAGGACATTGTTGGCCAAAAGACTGATGGCCAGGACTTCTTGATCAACTTGATCGACTCTCCCGGTCACGTTGATTTCTCGTCTGAAGTCACTGCTGCTCTTCGTGTCACGGATGGTGCTCTCGTCGTTGTCGACACCGTTGAGGGTGTGTGCGTGCAGACGGAGACCGTGCTCCGACAGGCTCTTGGTGAGCGTATCAAGCCCGTCGTCATCATCAACAAGGTCGATCGTGCTCTTCTCGAGCTTCAGGTCTCCAAGGAAGATCTCTACCAGTCCTTCTCTCGAACCATCGAGTCCGTCAACGTCATCATCTCTACTTACCTGGACAAGACACTGGGTGACGTTCAGGTGTACCCTGACAAGGGCACCATTGCCTTCGGTTCTGGTCTGCACGGCTGGGCTTTCACCGTCCGTCAGTTCGCCGTCCGATATGCCAAGAAGTTTGGCGTCGACAAGAACAAGATGATGGAGCGTCTCTGGGTATGTATCGCTCTGTGCCCGCTCTCTTCATGGAACGGTACGTTCCAAATAAACCAGAATAATCTCACCAACATAATCATTCTAGGGTGACAACTACTTCAACCCTCACACCAAGAAGTGGACCAAGAACGGCACCTATGAGGGCAAGCCGCTCGAGCGTGCTTTCTGCCAGTTCATTTTGGACCCCATTTTCAAGATCTTCCACGCCGTCATGAACTTCAAGAACGACGAAATCACCACCCTCCTCGAGAAGCTGAACCTCAAGCTGAGCCCCGAGGACCGCGCCAAGGAGGGCAAGCAACTCCTCAAGGTTGTCATGCGTACTTTCTTGCCCGCTGCTGACTCTTTACTGGAAATGATGATCCTGCACCTTCCTTCCCCCGTCACTGCCCAGAGGTACCGTGCTGAGACGCTGTATGAGGGCCCCATGGATGATGAGGCCGCCATCGGTATCCGTGACTGCGACCCCAAGGGTCCTCTGATGTTGTACATCTCCAAGATGGTTCCTACTTCCGACAAGGGTCGATTCTACGCCTTTGGTCGTGTCTTCTCCGGTACTGTCCGTTCGGGTCTCAAGGTCCGTATCCAGGGCCCCAACTACACCCCCGGCAAGAAGGAAGATCTCTTCATCAAGGCTATTCAGCGTACCGTCCTCATGATGGGCGGCAAGGTCGAGCCCATTGATGACATGCCTGCCGGTAACATTGTTGGCCTTGTCGGCATCGATCAGTTCTTGCTCAAGTCTGGTACTCTTACCACTTCCGACACGGCCCACAACCTCAAGGTCATGAAGTTCTCCGTCTCTCCTGTCGTGCAGCGCTCCGTCCAGGTCAAGAACGCCCAGGACCTTCCCAAGCTGGTCGAAGGTCTGAAGCGTCTGTCAAAGTCTGACCCTTGCGTCCTGACCATGCACTCCGAGTCTGGTGAACACATTGTCGCCGGTGCCGGTGAGCTGCATCTTGAGATCTGCCTGAAGGATCTCGAGGAGGATCACGCCGGTGTTCCCCTCATCATCTCGGACCCCGTCGTCCAGTACCGTGAGACGGTCCAGGGCAAGTCCAGCATGACTGCCCTGTCCAAGTCCCCCAACAAGCACAATCGTCTGTACATGGTTGCCGAGCCCATGGACGAGGAACTGTCTCTGGCCATTGAGGGCGGCAAGGTGTCTGCTCGTGACGATTTCAAGGCCCGTGCCCGTGTTCTGGCCGACGACTTTGGCTGGGATGTGACTGATGCTCGAAAGATTTGGTGCTTCGGTCCTGACGGCACTGGCGCCAACTTGTTGGTTGACCAGACCAAGGCCGTTCAGTACCTGAACGAAATCAAGGACTCTGTTGTCTCTGGTTTCCAGTGGGCTTCTCGCGAGGGTCCCGTTGCCGAGGAGCCCATGCGCTCTATTCGCTTCAACATCCTTGATGTTACCTTGCACGCCGATGCTATTCACCGTGGTGGCGGTCAGATCATCCCCACTACCCGTCGTGTGCTCTACGCCTCTGCCCTGATGGCCGAGCCCGCCTTGCTCGAGCCCGTCTACTTGGTCGAAATCCAGGTGCCCGAGCAGGCCATGGGCGGTGTCTACGGTGTCCTTACCCGTCGTCGTGGTCACGTCTTCAACGAGGAGCAGCGTCCTGGTACTCCTCTGTTCAACATCAAGGCTTACCTGCCTGTCTTGGAGTCATTTGGCTTCAACGGTGACTTGCGCCAGGCCACCTCTGGCCAGGCCTTCCCCCAGTCCGTCTTTGACCACTGGCAGATTCTGCCCGGTGGCTCTGCTCTTGATTCCACCACCAAGGTCGGAACCATTGTCACCGAGATGCGTAAGCGCAAGGGTATCAAGGTTGAGGTTCCCGGGGTTGAGAACGTAAGTTGACTACTGCCTTTGTATTTTCCTGACTCGTGTCAAAAAATGGACGCTAACTCTCTACTCAGTACTACGACAAGCTGTAAATGGGTCTTCCGCAAGCCGATGGAATCATGTGTCGTGTCAACATGGGCATATCTCGTCGGGAGCTTGCTAGCTTTCCTCGGGAACCCAGCCGTGGCAGGACAGGTCTAACGGGAAGTCACAGAGGTAGGGTGGTCAACGGGCAAGCCGATGGAGAAGAAAAAAAAGTATAAAAGATGAGCTCAGCGCCCAAAATGCAAGATTGGGTCAGGCTATAATCAGGGAAGTACTGTAGAGATTTTTCACATGTGTAGTTATTTCGTTACGAATCCATTGAAGTTGAAGAATGAATTGCAGTTTTGTGTGATGCTCGTAATTTGGAAAGGTTTGTTACCACAAAAAAACACCCGAACGCACAGTCGAATTGTCTAGAAAAACGATGACTAGTCAAAGCGTATATATATAAGGAAGAGGAGAGACCATTTCCATTCCACGCAACCGCGGTAACATTTTGCGTGCATGACTGCGTGCGCACCCAAGTGTGTACGAAGAAGTAAAAGTGGCCGGCCACCCACGTCAAAGGTGCTAATAATTTCTAGAGGCTGTTTGTTTCCGACGAAATCCCGTGCGTGGTGAAACGCCACGTCCGTCGCCTGACGCAAAGTAGCCAGCCAATGAGAACGCGTGATGGTCACGTTGGCTTGATTTTCTCGTCGGAGTTTGAACCTCCTCTGGAGTCTGTCTTTCCAGCGACAACGCGAGGCCCGTATTTTTTCTTCTTCGCTATGCAGATTGGACGGCGACGGTATTCAAATTCCGCGGTGATTTGAGGGCTTTTGTTTCGACCGGTTTGAGGTCTTTTACGGCGACGGCGCGACCTCTTTTCTTGGACCTTTGGAGATTGGACGACGGGGATATTTTTTTCTTTTAGGGCCACGAGGCGACGAGGCGACCTTGTTTGTTACTTTTTGAGATTGGACGACGGGGATATTTTTCTTTTAGGGCCACGGCGACGAGGCGACCTTGTTTGTTTACTTTTTGAGATTGGACGACGGGGATAT
>AFQZ01000523.1:0-34201 GCA_000222935.2 Aciculosporium take MAFF-241224 | reverse complement strand
TTGGATTTCTTGACCGGACGATTATGACTCGTCTCGCCTTGGATTTCTTGACCGGATGATTATGACTCGTCTCGCCTTGGATTTCTTGACCGGACGATTATAACTCGTCTCGCCTTGGATTTCTTGACCGGACGATTATGACTCGTCTCGACCTGGATTTCTTGACCAGACGATTATGACTCGTCTCGACCTGGATTTCTTGACCAGACGATCATGACTCGTCTCGACCTGGATGCTAGAAGAAGAGCAAAGAGAATAAAGGGCTGGCACAAGACTGCACGAGAGAGGGAGGAGAAACCGACGCCTATTTACCTGAACCATCTACAGCCCGTCTCGACAACCGGACGGCTGCTCCGGCATGGCAGCAACGGTCCGGTACCGGGTGCATGATATGATTGTGTAGGTAGACGAGCATCTTGATCGTCCATGACACGCGGAAAGGAAAGCCACGATTTCCGCCTCGCGCGCCTCGCGGACGGCGGTCGACCCGGTGACCACGCTGCTACCTGGTTAGAGGAAGTCGCGGGCCAGAGCAGACAAGTCTAGGGGAGTCGGGGACGCCGGCCGTCGCCCACCCGGGAATGCCAAGCCCGATCGATGGGCTTCCAGGTCCGTGCGCCCCTCAGTAGCGTCACGAGAGCAGGAACGAGCGAGCGACGGTGCGCTGGTCGTTGGCCGTGGCTGCTTCCTCGAGACGGAATGGTATCGGGGCGCGGGCTTTCCCAACAAGGCCGACACTCCGACCGAGGTTTACGCACCCGAGTGGTACACCACCTGGTGGAGATTTACGTGTACGTGGTGACGTCGACGGGTGGAGAGGCCCGTCTTGGTTTTCAAACTCCATCGACAACGACGTGCGAGCAGGGCGGCATCCGACCATGCCGCAACTCCGTCACAACCTCGCTGGCATCAGGCTCAGCTCGCACGGCGAATAACCTGTGGCCCACGACTCGGCCACGCATACCACCCACGTATACCACGCGTGCCCGGCCGCCGGGCCAAAACCTGCGCGCACCATACCAAACTCTGCTTGATCTACCTCGTCTTTGCAACCAACACAACAACACGTGGGCCCGGGTTTAACGCGCGCCAGACACCAACCCAGACACCAACCCAGACACCAACCCAGACACCAACCCCCATTGCCGCATCACGGAACCAACACCGCCCGACTTGGACATTCGGCCTCTGTCCATCTCCCCCAGCTGCCGCAACCGCCACCATGGCCTCCGTCAAGCCTACCCAGCAACTCCGCCGTCAGAGCCGACGAAAACTCGCCATGCGCCTCAACGAGCTGTTGAAACCCGTCCCCCTCCCACAAGTACTCGATCCGACGAGCAGCATACAGCACCACCAGGTTCCTCAGCTCACCGGGCACCTCGTTCTCATAGCAGTACCGGAGGAGCTTGATGACCATGACGTCACCTCATGACACCGCTCCACCTCGATCAGGACATGCTGCAGCGTGCTTAGCGTGAGATGTGTCAAGTGCTGTACCCCGTAGCGGTCCGCAAAGACACAAAGTCTTGCGTGGGAAAGCAGGAGCTCTGCATCCATCTCCTCGTTGTCGCCCAGGGGGGCGGCCCGCTCCATGGGCACGAATGACCAAGATGCCCATCTTCCCGTCTTGACGTAGTTCCATAATTCCCTGCCCATGTTCACCACCGCAGAGTGGCCGACTTCTGCTCCCTTTTTTCATTTTATCCATGTGTGGTCGGTCAGTAACAAGTACGCCTGTGAACCAAACACCCCCAGAAACCGCTGTTGAGATACTACACCTGTAAACCAAACACCCCCAGAAACCACTATTAAGATAATACTACGCCTGTGAACCAACCCCCCCCCAGAAACGTATGCAAACGGGAAGGCACTGGCCACAAACTAGACATTGCCACTCGTCGCTCGCCGACACGCATGGATGGATAGACGGGTAAATGAATGGATCAAGTCGACGAGATAAGCAAGAAGTAGCTGAGTCGGTCGCCGCATGTGGAATGAGCCCTGACCATGTTTGCGAAACAGTACGTACAAAGGAGGAAGGGGCATTGGAGAAATTCGAATTACGCATCGTTTTTTATCATCATCGATTTCAATGGGACACTCCCCTGACTTTCTGGGTGCTTGAGAGGAGAAGAGGAGATGGATGGACGAAAGGAAAGGAAAAGAAAAGGAAAAGGAAAGGAAAAGGAAAGGAAGGGGAGAAGAAAGGGAAAAGAAAGGGAAAAGAAAGGGAAAAGAAAGGGAAAAGAAAGGGAAAAGAAAGGGAAAAGAAAGGGAAAAGAAAGGGAAAAGAAAGGGAAAAGAAAGGGAAAAGAAAGGGAAAAGAAAGGGAAAAGAAGGGGAAAAGAAGGGGAAAAAGGGGGGGAAAAGGGAGAAAAGAGGAGAAATAAAGAAAAAAAAAAAAAAAAAGAAGGAGAGAATAGTACAAGGGGGAGATTAACCCTCTCATGGCCTTCTAGGTACTTGAGGAGGAAGAAAGACCAAAAAGGACAGACAAGAAAGAGGAAAAGATAAAAAAAAACAAGAAAGCAGAGGAAGACTCATGGTAGTCCTTTATTCCTTGAACATCAACAGCAACAGCAACACCACCACGCAAACAGCTCAAAACCAACCCAACCCAAAACAACCCCAACACCAATCCACCCCATGCCAACCCACACCCACACCACCCCCTACTCCATCTCCCCCCCCTCACCATCCTCCCCAAGATCAAGCTCTGAATCACCAGCTCATCTGTCAACACACGCAACCTCTCCCCCGCCACCAACGCCCCCCTCCTCTTCCTCCCCGCCGCCTCCCTCGCGGCCCCCACGACGGCCTCGACCGTCCCCATCCCACCATCCACATACACCCATCCAAACGGCGACCCCCTCCTCTCCGCCTCCCAAACTAACCCGCCCCCTTCCCCCACACTCGACACCCTGACGACAGCCGCCGGCCCCAAGGCGAGCACAAGAAACAGATACTGCTGCTTCGCCTCCCTCCTCGCCCTCTTATGATCCATAACAATAAGGAGCTTCTCCCCCCCAAGCAGCTTCTCCCTCGCCAGGAACCTCTCCGCGAGCCTCGCCCCAGGCGCACCATACGGCAACAGCGTCCGCGACCGGATGGCATTCCCGAGGACCTGCGATTGTCCCGCGCAGAGGAGATACGGCGCCCAGTCCACAATCTCGCCCTTATTCAGACACGTGGTGGCCCACTGGGGTGCCAAGCACGGGAGGCCCAGGGCCAGCGCCTGCATGTACTTTGCCTTGCGGGAGTGCGAGTCGGCAATGACGGCGGCAAAGCCGCACTCCGTGTTGGCGCGTGCCAGCGTGAGACTCTCGTGGCTTTCTTCCTGGGACGAGTGGCTGTGGAGCACGGGTGAGGGCTCGAAGAGCTCTTGGAATCCTTCCCGGAGGACATGTCCGCCTGCTTGGACTATTTTCGCCTCGAGCTTTGCTCTTTGCGCTTGGTTCTCTGAAAATGATAGCGCAAACACCATGCTTTCGAATAAGCGCCGGCTTCGGGATGGAGGTGCGTGCCCGAGACTTGGTCGGAATGGCCGACCTGACTTGGAAGGGGTGAGGTGCGCCTCGTCGGTAGAGTCCGAGTCTAGCCGTAGTGATCGCCGTGACAGCCTCGTGGCCTTGGCCAGCGGCTGAGGCGATTCGGGCGTCACGGTGGCGTGTCTGGTTGTCTCCTTGCGGAGAGGTCGCGCACGCATCTCGGACGATACCAGGTTGATCAATCCGGGTCGCTCTGATGCGATAGAATTTTCTGTGCGTGGAGTGGTCTTGGCAGACGGAACAGGTGTGCCTGACACGTCGGTCAAGCTCGAAGACGTCACCGTCGCTTTGTGGGAGACACGAGGGCACCGCGGCGTCGACCGTGTGCTTGTTTGCCGTCGAGGCTCAGTGTCGGAGCTCGTTGGGGCACTCGTTGGGGCACTCGGAGGCTTGTCCGTGTCTTCTGGCTTTTCTGTTTCCGCACCTTGGTCGTGCTCGTTGGATGGCGGCGCTGGCGGAAGCTCAACATCATGGTCCACGATGCCCCCGTTATTGGCGTCGGCATTCGCACAGGTATCCGCAGACGATACCACGGCCAGGCGCATTCGCGATTCCCGACCTCGTCTGCCATATGTTCGACGAGGCGGTCGCCTCGCTGGCTGCAGCGGGGAAGAGACTGCCGCCTCGGACTCTTTCTCTGCTCTGCTGCCTCGGAGGGGTGGCAAATCGGGCTCTGACGCCGATGGCGCATCTCGCCGGGAGACGGCCGGTGAAGAACGCAGCGGACTCGTGGCCGGTATCATCTCGTCATGGACGATGGCCCTTGTCGATCTAGGCTTCTGCATACTGTTGAGCGCGAGTCCGTCCATCCCTAGGGCTTCGGCTACGACGCCCGCAGCCTCACCCGGGGTGGCCTTGGTGGAATCCATCGTCGGTAGCTCTGATGACTGCGAGACAACCTTTTGTGAGTCTCGTACACAAGGCTGAGCCGCGCCGTCTGCTTTGTCGTTGTTGTCCTCGCCACGATGGACAGCAGCACCAGCACCTACTTTCCTCCTTTTTCCGGGTCGTTCACGTTCAGAGCCCGCCGATGGCTTGTGCCGCGTTCTGACAAGGCTGACCCCGTCCATCTCTTTCGCCGCCGCAGCACGTTTCCTTTCGACTCGCCTCTTGCGCTCCAGCATATGGAAAGTCTCGTCGTCCGAGTCGTTGTCGTGGCCGCATTTCCGCAACCGCTCATCTGAGCCTTTACGCTCCTGTGAACGTTTCATGGGCTCGTAATAGGCCATTGGCTGGTGGCCAACGGCCACTCTCGATGTCGTTGGCGACTCGGGGATCAGGTCGTCTTTCTGCGACTTGCGAGGCACTGGCGTCTCTTGGGGGATGGCGGGCAGATCTACATCCTTGAGTACAGTCGCCGGGACGTCGGGTAGCCTCGTAGGGCTGGAGGTGTGCATGGCAGTCGGGGATGAAACATTGGTGCGATTCTTCAGCGGAGAAGTTTCCATCGTGGTGAAAAATACGGCTGGCGAGGGACGCGACGAGGTCGGACTGGGCCGCTTGACGGCAGATGACAGCATCTGAGTCTGTCCGAAGAGCTGAGTGCCCCCGAATGGAACCGCGCCACTGTTGCTATGTGTGGCAAACGGATTCTTGGACAAGGCAGGAGTTTCCAGTGGAGCCTGCACGTCATGCGGTTTGAAGGGCGTAGAAGCATCGGTGGCGAGCCTCCATTGTCCGCGTGTGTTCTCGAACCCCCCGTCCTCGGATACCTGGGATGAGGGCCTTGGAAACTCGGTCAGGTTCCCAAAGTTGACAGCCCCGGTATCATTCAGGTCGAGCGTGCGTGCATCTTCATTGCTGGTGAGCTGTGTGCATTCGCGGGGGCTCGATGGCAAAGGTTCGCGGAACGACTCGTAGTCGCGATCGTCGTTGGGCTGCGTTGGCGACTGCTGCGAGTCGTCCATTTTCCGACCTGGCGCCAGTAACGGCCTGTTCTCTGCGCTCAAGGTAGCCGAGAGTTGCTCATGGTCGATTCTGCTCGTCGCGGTTCCTACGTCGTCGTCACAGACACCGTCGACGGGTGCTGTGTCGGGCAGGTCGTCGGCGTCTTGCCCATCATCTCCTTGTAGTTCGCCTACGACGGGAGCATCCGTCAACACCACCTCATGGTTGGTGGTGCTGCCTCTTGCTGTTGTTGTTGCTTGCTTTTTGTGAGCCGAGACCAGGTTGCTGCTGGCGACATCCTTGTCAACCAGCCTGCATCTGCGCATCTGAGTGGCCCGCCCCGGTCCCACGTCGTCAACAGGCACGACGCTGGGCTTCTGCAGCCGACCGACTGAGTCAGTCAGGAACGAGATGAGATCAGTCAGATCAGAAAGGCCTCCTTACCTTGTGATGACGCCCAGGTGGCAGACCGCTCGTCTGTTTCCTCTCCTTAGTGCTGGCAGTCCCAAGCTCGTCACATATGTAGAGTACGTACCGTACCGACCCCAAATTCCGCCTTGAGCGCGTCCAGAATCGCCTGGCTATCCCGTGCCTCGTGGGTGCCCTCGAGCGCCGCCTTTTCTGCCAGGGCAAGTGACCCGAAGCCCATCATGACGCCGGTTCCCAGACCATCTCCGTGCCGGTTGTTTTGTGACAAATTGCCTCAAATATTCTGATGTCAGCTTGCTTTAAATTTCCATGAAGCTAAGCCTCTACTAGTGTGGGAAAGTGGCGGCCATCCGCGTTCATGACGCGTTGTCACGTGCCCAGATTCAATGATACACATACACACTCCATAAATGCACACCCATCCAAGATTTCACATCTCCAAGATTTCACATCGCCACTTGAATCGAGCAGGAACAATACGATTCCCTTCCGGCGGACTTTCCCTCGCTACATCATAGAACGATGTTGCTCCATTCGCTTTGCCTAATAGCTCATCTGCAGTTTCCACAAGACTAGGACAACACCCCTGAACATTAATGTGACAGATCCCCGCCAACACTCGGTGAAGAGTACACATATAAATATCTGGCTATGATAATTTTAAAGGTCAATAGAAAAAGGCAAGATAAAAAAAGGTCAAAAATCATCAACAACAGTACTAGCTTTCCCGACCCTCTGATTAGCCTCCCGAACGATCCATTGTCACGTTTCCCGGCCCCATATCATCTGCCGCGACCTGTCGGATTGCCCGAGGACCTTGCATACTCGCCGGACGGCTGGCACCGGTGCTGGCAAACAGAGGAAGCGGCATGAGATTCTGCAGCTTCCTCTGCGGTTGCACCTGCTGATGCGGCGTATTCTGCAGGGGAATCGCCCAAGTCGCATTAGACGGCGTCCTCGAGTGAACCATCACCGGCTGCCCAGTGTCTGATTGGCGTCCAACGCCACCGCTACACGGAGATCGACCTTCAGTTCGCAAATCTAACTGGATAATCGTGTTACCTGGCGGTGGAGAGCTAGGCGGCAAGCTGAGGGGATGCGCATGTCCATAATAGGTCTGCCCGGCGCCCATCTGATTGGGTGTCGGTTGATCGTGCAATGGCTGTCCTGCCCCATTTTGATTGGGATCGAGTCGAAGATGAGCTTGTCCCTGCAGAATTTGTCCCTGCAGAATTTTTCCTGGGAGCACGAGGGGTATAGGCGGCACCTGTCTCTGGACCACTGGCTTCCGTCGCGGCCGCTGCTTTCCCTGAGCTTGGAAAGCTTGTCCCTGAAACATTCGTCCCAAGGTAGGCGGTCCTGGTGCTTGTCCCGGCCCAGGGCGGGGTATTGGATTACATGGCAAAGGTACAGGATCTTGTTGAGGGGACAATCGTCGACTATGCTGGCTCTGTCGATCCGAGTCCAATGCGGAGATTGAAGCAGAGTCAGACATACTCAACCGTCGTCCTTTCTCTGGAGAACCCATCGCCGGCGGACCTTGCTCTTCCGACTGCCTCGTGTGTGCCGGAATTCGCCCAGACAGCTGCAGATTAGACATGATTGAGCTTGATCGAGTCGCCCGTGATGCACAAAATGGCTTTACCGCTCGGCCCTGCTCCTCGTGCTCTTCAATCCTGCCAAGCAACCCCTCCTCCTCTTCAATCCTCCCAAGCACATGCCCGGGCGCAGACCTAGTCACAATCTGTTGAACGCCAGAAGCTACCAGAGGAGCTTGGCTATCAGGAGACGTGGCCTGATGAGCCACGGGATGCTCCAAGTCTACCCTCGACCGAGCCTGTTGCTGCGATGGTTGTTTCTTCGTCACCTTCGGAAGAATTTCTGGTCTTGGTTCATGCTGTTGCTCCTTCTGTAGTCTTGGCGGTCCATGAGGAACATTCTGAGCAGGAAGAAAAGACCCCCCAGCCGTAACAGGGGGACTCTGTCCCACAACGTTCGCCAAAGCGCGAGATACAGCAGCAGCAGCAGCCCGCTCATTCAGTACACCGGCACCATCATTCTCCGCCAGAGGTAAAGGCGTAGAGGTCGTTCCACTACCAAAGGCGCTGGACGCCGGGCGACCATGCGGGTCTGTGGGTGAAAAAACAATAGAGGAAACCTGGCTATCGGCTCGAGACCACGCGGGAGGGTTCTGAGGAGATAAGGTAGAGACTCTGCCAACGCCAGGATGTATGCCTCCTAGGGGATCCGACTGCCGCCGCCCCGCAGCAGGCTGGTATTGGTCCTTTGACAGACCCTGTGGTTTAATCGGCTGGCCTGCTGCTGCGTTGTATATATTCCTTAAGGGCGGGACATTGAAGAATGAGCTTTCCGCCGGCGGCTGCTGTCCGCTCTTCGGACGTGGAGGTGCAACAGCATGGACAGATGACTGAGCGGTAGACGTGGCCTTTTCAATTTCAGGCCCATCAGCAACCACATCTTGAATCATATGAGGCGGTGGACTTTCGAGGGAGGATGGTGAAGCGGCCCCTGGGAATGGACGGCTTTGCCCTTGTTGCAGGCGTGGGGCAGCAACCTCGTCAGTCTTTGACGGCCATGTTGGCGCAGGTGGGCTTCGCAGTCGTTCCTGACCAGCTGCCACGTTCTCAGCCGTTTGCGGTTGAGGACCTTGACATTTGGGGTTCTGTTGTTCTTCTGTCCGTCGCTGAAGTTGCAGCTCCGAGGGGGCAGCAGTCTCAGAACAGTGTCTGGAGCCGTCCTGCAAAGGTCGAGATTGTTCTGTTGCGGCATCTCCAGCCTGCTCTAGTCGTCGTTGCATCAAAAAGTTTGTACCCTTGACCTGCCGCTGATCCTCCCCATCCTGCCCACAGCCATCAACAAAACTTTCCACTGTCCGATTCGCCGAAGCAATAGCAAGACAGACAGGACTGTGATGGCTCTTCCGGGAAGAAGTAGTCTCGGGTTGAATCCCCTCTGACCCAAGCTGTGTAGTGATCTGGAATTGATACCACTCTAACCCTCGCTGTGCAGTGTCTGTGATGGTCCCGCCAGTCATAAAAGTCGACCCGTCATGCTCCTGTTTTGGCATGACATTTGGTCCAGGATGGCTTCCTGTCCTCCCCCTTGCCGGCATCAAAACAGGCGGAAACCTGGACATTCCTCCACTTTGGTCTTCAAATCCAGCAGAGTGCGACATGTGCTGTTCCTCTCTTTGTTGACGTTGCTGCTGTGGCTGTAGGGGAAGATGGTCTTGAGGAAGAATCTCATTCCTCCGGTTCTGTGCTGGCTTCAACACAGACGGAACATGATCGAGTTTCCCCTCCAAACTTTCTTCCCCCTTTTGGTCTCTGCAACTCTCCGTCTTTCCAAACGCGGCCGCGGCGGTCTGCGCTGTCTTTCGTGGTGGGGATAGCGCTTCGGGGACAGTCCTCCGGTCCAAAAACAGAGATTCTCGCCCTGAATTCAACATCAACGAGGCCTCCCGTTGTACAGACGTACTCCGTCTTTTGTCGTCCAAAGTAGAAACCTGCGAGGCGCTCGCCAGGCCCGAAACATCGTAAGCCTGATAAGTGGATGGATTCCGGCCCGGGAACTGGAGAGGTGCCCCCGGTGTACTGCCAGGCTGCTTTCTCGCAATCTTGTACGCTTGGCGTTTCGGAACAGATTGTGATGCTGGCGTCCTCTCCCCACCACTACCTGGAGCCTGATACCCAGATGGTTTCTCGTCTGGAATCTGCGCCCTTGCTCGGGCCTTTTCTTCCTCCTTCGCGGAGCTCGTCTGCAGCGCACTCTTGTTCATTGTTGCACGCCCCTCTCCCGTACATTTCGTTCCCCCCAGCGCCTCGATACCATGAAACGTGTCTGCCTTCCCATCACCCACACCCTTATTCTTCCTGGGCAGCTCCCCCACGTCTGGATATGTAAATCCCACAGTCTCAACAGGCGCAAGGACCGAATTGTCCGCCATTTCCACGGGATCGGGATACCGCTCAACGTGCGCCAAGATCGTATGCTCTGTCGCCATTTCGGCCACGAACCCAACGGGGTCAAACCGGCGGGCCACGTCTCCCAACATCTCGACGGGTACTTCGCGGCTATCCAGAATATGCACAGTCTGCGTATCGGGCGCCTCAGAGAGCATCGATGCGGAATCCGCTTCGACTGGTTGTGAATCTGAAGAAGGGATGAGTTCGCTCTCGCCCTCGCGAGTATCTGCAGAGCGATCGTCACAGCCAACAACAGGAAGGCTTTCGATGACGGGGAATCCCTTTGTCGCGTCACTGCCATGCTTCTTCATCTTCGCCGCCCCATCCTGTGATGCGGATTTCTCAGTGACAGACGATGGAGAGACCTCTATCCTACCCATTAAGGGAGTCGTCTTTCCACCACCCTCCGTCTTCACCCCTTTCACTCTCTCATCCTGATCGCCAGCAACAATCCTCCCGGCAGCTTCTTCCTCCTCGTCATGCAACGGACTAACGTCCGCATACGTCCCAGGACCGAGGAACATGAAATTTTCCGGTTGAAACACGGCTTCTTCTTCCTCGGCGTCACCTTCCCACACGGTGCTCACAGGCTTGGCCGTCGCCGACATGCCAAGCAGGTCATTTTCGATTGGCACGCCAGCTGCCTTCTTCGATTTTGGGCGGCCCTCATTTTGTCCAGCGGTGAGGACATGTCTCTTGACTTGTTGCTGCGACTCGAGACGTTCCTCGGGGGCCAGGCTCGGCGCGGCATCTCCTGTTTGAACGAATTGCGGAAACTCATCCCCTTCAGAGGGGAAATGGTACTGGACATGACCCGTCGGTTTGTACCTGTAGAACCAGCGTTTTCCATCGTAATCCCACTCCCAACTGGGTGGGAGGTCGGCCATGGAGGCAACCGATTGCGTCTGCGTCTTTTCTGCACGAATCAGCGCGAAAAAAAAAAATCCAGTTCATCAGATCACCCTTGACAGAGTACCTGTTGCTCTGAAGAGCAAAAAGGAGGCATGCGGCAAGGACGCGCTGCGGCCATGGCCATGGGCCAAAAGACTTCATGGGGATACAAAGCGCACATGCATCACCGCGCCACCCCGTCCCCTCGCGGCTGAAAATGTCGGTTCCAGTCAGCCATTCCGAAATGATAAAAATCCCGAGCTGAAGGCGAAGCCACCCTTGTTACACGTCGCTTTTTTTTTTTTGTTTTTTTTTTTTCTTGGGCGAGACCCCGAGTTACATCATTTAGCGCAGATTGCATCATAGCCACAATGTGAATCTAATCATTATTCATGTCTACATCTAACGGTACATCATTCATCTTGCTCAATGCAAAGAAAAGAATGTGGACGCTGCGTTGCAAATTATCATATAGAGGCGTCAGTCCGTCTACCAATATGTCTCGCTGGCACTGTGAATGGTGTCGTCGATTCGAAAAATGCGAGTGCTGGGGCTTATGTTTGCGCAAGACAGATACGCTCAACAATGAAACACCTGGGTTTGAAATGAGGCAAGAGAGGAAAAAGGATCGGGCTACACCATGTCTTGTGATCTCTGCCGATGCAGGCTCTTGGTTTCGTCACGGTGCTGACTGTGCATTTGAGCAAGTGCGGGTACAGTAGGCGTTTGGATTGGCGCGAAACCAGCGCTCCTCGTTGAAGGTCGCCGTTCGCCGTCGGCTTCAGCACTCCCTGCAAGATCTTTTTCTCGGATTGGGCCCATACGTCGAACCTGAGTCTGGTCTCGTCGGGTCCCGATTACGTCTTGGAACCCAGCAACGGCCTCCGCGTTGTTGGCAGACACGCGCGAGCTTCGGAAAGTGTTGGGCCGGGCCTTGCCGCTGTGCATGAACCCTGATGCCTGGGCCGCAGAGTCGTCATGAACAGGTTCCTTGCCGTTGTAGGGTGGAGGATTGCCACCAGCATAGAAGATCGGGTGCTCCCTGCTGGAACCACTATCGTTATGCTTTGGGCCTTGGATGCCGATTCGTTCCATTTGGTATGCCAGCTCAGTGACAAATCTGTCGTGGCGGTTGAGTCGAAGAGTTTCGTTCTGAAAGTTGGTCTTGTGAATGAAGACAATCTTCATGGTGCACGATCGAACTTTTTCCACGCCAATCATCTCAGCAATAATGGTTGGCTGATAGTCACGCTTATTGGCGAGACAGAAGTCAAGCATACGAGCCTTGAGTTCCTCAATCATCCACGGCGGCGTGCCAAACTTGATCTCCAAGGGAATCCCATCAGATATACTATTCGAACGTCGCTGGTTGAGGATGAACAGGGTGTTGAGCAGTGAGTTGGGGGCTTGCACAATGTGACCTTGGAGCTTCTTGAATTCTGTATACAGGAGGGAGACCTCGGTCACGTAGTATTCATCTCCCCTCATGGTGGCACCAGTGGAGCCGTAAATGGTGACACGATCGCCGACATCAAAGGGATGCTTGACGAAGACAAAAATGATGGACTGCAAAAACTCCTGTGCTGTGGCCTGGAGAACCCACGCGAGACCCAGGAGCGAGGCGCCAGCGGAAGCTAGGCCCGCAGCGGCCGAGTTGGAGAAGATGGACACAAAGATGATGATGGAGATGACAACGATGATGAAGACAAAGATCTTGTCGAGCTTCTGGATGACGGAGTCCAGGTCCTTGAGGGAGGCAGCAATCGCCTTCTTTTCGAGATGAACTTCATTGCAGACGGCTTCAAATTCTTCGATGCATATGTCACCGTTGAGATCCCTGTCAAAGACGTTGAAGGTGGCGTCAATCTCCTCTTTGGTGCTAAATACCGCGCCCAGATCATCCGGATAGACAATATCGCGATCCTCTCGCACAAGACTGCGATAAATGAGTCGGGCCAGCGTGTGAGCCGAGCTCGTGTTCCGAAGCAGTTCGGAAACAACTTTGCGAGGGATGTTGGTGTTGACCTTTCTGCCAATGAAATCATTGCCTACCCTGTTTGCAACAGAGCCAACCTTGCCGAGAACTTGCTTCGCGCCCTGGTGGAAGTTGGCCATGGGAGTTTGCGTTCCGCTAGCAGTACGTGTGCCTCCCGTGCGATCTTGCCAAAACGTGTCAGTGTCTTCCAGCTTAGCTTTGGCATACTCGTAAAGCCGGACGAGCTGTCTGACATCGCCCTTGTGGTTCATGATTCGCGTGGAATACGTTCGTTGATGAAAAGAAGTTGCAACCCATTGGATGACTATCTTCTCGACAAAGTTGAGAGTGAAAAGAACAAAGAGGGCGATGAGGACCTTGTCAACAATGTCGACCCAGTCATTTTCAGAGTTTTTTTGGTCTGGTGTGCCGTGGCGATGCCCTGTATTGGCCGGCACGAAGGAAACGAGATTGGCAAGAAACCACAGGAACAAGGCAACGTGAAGTTCCAGGTGGGCTCCAATATCTCTCCACTTCTTGGCGTTTGTAGATCCGAGGATGCGAGCCAGGCCATGAAAGAGGGTTGGTAAAAGACTGGTGAGCATGCGTGATATCCATAAGGAAGCCCATACGATTTCGAGCCAAATACCAAACCACATCAACTCAACACCGCCTGGTCCACCAACAAGTTTGCCGCCATCCTCGTAGATGACCGAACCGAGGATAATGGGAATTGACAGCGAAACCGCCCCAGGAATCAGGTAGACGATGTACCGCACAAAGCGGGGAAATTTTTTCAAGGACAGCCAGAACTTGTACAGGGCCGCATCCTCGTTTTTCTTCTTGACATTTTCGTCCGTGGTGGGTGTCGGATTAAAGGCATCCTCAGTCTCCACGCGGTGAGCTCGCATCTTGGCATGGTGAGCCTTGGCAGCATTGGCTTCGTGCTCTTGGTTGGAAATGTATCGTTCAGCGCGTAGCAACTCCAGTTCATCAGTGAGTCGATTGGTCTCGGCGCGATTGAATGAGTGGGTCATGGTCGTCATCTCGATGCCATGAGAGTCGTGTTGTGGTTGCAATGTATTGGAGGTGCCCTGGGAAGGAGGGGGCGGCTTTTCTTTGAAGTCATCATGTTTCTCTTCCCGAGTTGAGGTCATATCAGCTGATTCAGGAACTGGCCCAGACTCGGGCTTTTGATGCTGTAGCGAACGACTTTGCTGTAGTTCCATGCCATCAGGACCATCCGGATGTACTGAGCTGGCCATGTTGGCCTTTTGATGGAATAGGCTCCCTGGGAGTGGAGACTAGACCAGCCGTGAGCTTCGTGAACATGAAACAAGAAAAGAAAAATGACAGGCAGCTACTTGGCTTGCCTACTGAGTTTGTCTGATGAGATGACTTCTTGAGCTCGCTCGAATTTACATAGGTGGTGTTGGATGAAAACACCGTTTCACGGGATAGTGGAAGCAAATTACGAAATGAAGAACCAGCAGAGACGTGAGACGGACGTCTGGGTATCCCGAAGGTCGCGGAACTGGTCAAGGACTTTGATGTCTGATGTTGCCGGACCAGACCAATGGTGATGTTGGCAAAGATTGATGCCAACGACTGAAATGCAAAGATCAGCAGGCTGACGAGGAAGAAGGGAAATAAGAAAAGTCAAGGGAACGAGGACGGCAAGGTAGGGTTTGAAAAACATCTCGACCACGAAAGGAGGGGTGGTGGATGAGGGATGATGCCAGAAATAAAGGCCCGGAGGAAATACGGTCATCCGTCAAGTGGTCCATGCCGTATTCGGCACGGATCGGGTCTGTCTCAATCATGACGTTGAACGAGCGCCGGTGTGGGCTGGTGTGCGTTGCGTTGCGTTGCGTTGCGTTGCGTTGCGTCAGTTTATATCGAGGACCTCGATGCACAGAGAGACTTGGAGTCTCTGGTAATCAGAGTTGCACAGGCAGTCAGTGGCACGCAGCTGCACGCAGTGGCACGCAGCTGTACGCAGCTGTACGCAGTTGCAGGGGCCAGCGCCACCATTAGTTGAGAATTGAATCTGCCAGGGCCCAGGAACCAGTGGCGGGGTCGGTCCCACCCAGTCTCGGCTCAATCCGTCGCCAACACACATCGTTGATGCGTTGCCTTGTATATGGACCAGTCACGGCCTCCTGGCTCAGAATGAGCTTTTGAACATACGTCAACATCCATCTCCGTCGCAATGTGCCAGTTAGCAACCGCTACGTCCTCGGACCCTCTTTTCGAGGCTGTGTGCGCGCCGAGCCTGGATCTACCAATCTTTGACCCGGTGTGGCCGTTCCGCTCCCTTGATCAATGATGACAGAATGAGCCGACAGCGTTCAAGGCCTCTCACCACGGCGGAGGAAGCCAGGCTTCGGACTGCGATGGGCAAGTTTGGACGGCGGTACACTAGTAGCGAAATTCTGGGTACGGGAGAATAAAATGAAGATTTTTGGGTTTTCCATGACGCCTTGGTATGTTCCAGGGCGAAAAGTAGGCCTGGCTCGGAATTACCTGTTGATCCAACTGTCTATACGCGAATGGTCGACATCTTCCTGCACGATCTCGCATAAACGTACAAGATGCACACATGCGCCGCATGGCCGCTACATCCAAGATACGTCCAAGCCGGCCGGAAAATGCTGATCGAGGAACTTGCGCTCCAGCACTGATCACGCTGTGCGGACTGAAGCAAGTGTCTTCCTTCTTCATCTTTGTACTATACATTGAATGACGATGCCATCGTAAATAGATTCGCTGGCAACCGCGTCTAGAGCTCTAGGCAAGTTTGATGCTCCAATCCTCGCCGATTCTGGCTCCCACTCTTCCCAAGACAGCGAACGCCGCTCGGCCCTTCTCTGCGGCGTGGTATTCGACGTTGATGGACCACGTGCGACCCTCAGACTTGACAGAAACATGCTCCCGCTTGAGCGATGCCGGTGCGCCCACGATGATGATGCGGTCCACATATACCTCGCGCATGGCTTTGAGCCAGCGTCCCGCCTTGATCGATTTGGTCTTTCTGCCCTCGGCGTCGACCGACTTGAGCGTATCGTCTGCCAGCTGGAGCTTGCGATAAATGTATTGGCCCTTTTCGTGGTCAAAAGTGTCACCATCATCGGCGTAGAGGTCGCCTTCGGCGGACCCATCTTTGGACATGGTCACTACGAGTGTGTAGTCGTCGAAGCGCATGGCAGCGCTGGATCTCCGGGGTATGTCGCGGCGAGGGAAAATATGGCCTCCACGCATGAGAAGGGGCACGGAGTCAATCGCAGCCTCTACCGTGACCGTCTTGCCCTTCTTTGTCTTCATCAGCTTGTAGCTGGCATAGTCATAGTACAGCTCATCATCAGGAATCCAAATATCCGTAGAAAACGTGTCCTTTTTGACAATGGGCTTAGCAAGGAGACCAGTCGTGCCCAAGAAGAGCTGATCGTCAACGGAAAAGCCGCTCTCTTCCGATGGATGAGTCCACAACATTGGCCGTACGACGGGACTGCCGTCTCGATTGGCATGGAAAAATGCCGTGTACCATGATGGCAACAGTGAGTACCGGAGACGGAGGGCCTTGGTCAGGATTTCGGTATAGGGCTCTCCAAGCGTATATACCTCGCGCCGGCGGGAGTCAATGTGAGCGTGCGCACGCATAAAGGGATAAAAGATGCCAGCCTGGTACCATCGAGCCATCAAGTCCTTGTCAGGGTTACCGAAGAAGCCACCAACATCGGCACCGGCAAAAGGGAATCCCGAAATGCCTTGGTTGAGCACCATCGGAATGGACGCGGCAAGATGCTCCCAGCTGGCCTGGTTGTCACCAGTCCACATGGCACCCAATCTCTGTGAGCCGGCAAAGAAAGACCGCGTCAGAACAAACGGCCGTCGTCTTTCTCCCTTTTTGCGGCTGACCATGGCCTCGTAAGAAGCATTGTGGAAAGTCATTCCGTTCAAGTTGTGAACGTCGCGGTGCTCCCAATTTCCATAATGAAGGTTATCTTTCGGCATGGTGGTTTCGGGGCCATTGAAGACAGACGGTTCGTTCATATCATTCCACAGAAACGTATTCTCCAGGGTTCCTTTGAAGGCGTCATATTTGAACAGGCTCTTCCACCACTCATTTGCTTTGGGATTGAAGCAATCAATCCAGTTGGAAGATCCGGGCCAGCACCAGCCCTCGAACGTCTCGTCGTCCTTGTTGTGAACAGCCAAATCCTTGGAAAGCATGTTTGAGCTGACAGAATAGTCGTCCACCTTTTTGATATGTGGATCGATGATAACGACGAGTTTGCGGCCATGCGCATCCAGCTGCTTACCCATACCAATCGGGTCGGCGAAGGAGTGAGGGTCCCAGGTAAAGTATCTCTTGTCGTCCGTGTACTCTATGTCGAGCCAAATCACGTCGTAGGGAATCTTGAATTTGTCCATTCGTCGATCGACGTCTTTGACATCATCATCGGATATGTAGTTCCATCGGCACTGGTGATAGCCAACTGCGAACTCTTGCGGCATTGCCGTATAACCGGTGAGTTCGCCGTACTTCTTGGTGATGTCGCGGGGCGTAGGGCCCATAAAGACGAAAGCATCCAGGATGCCAGCTTCCGAAAACCAATGGGTATTGGTGTTTTGTGTGCTTTTTCTGAGACTGTGAGGATTCTTGCCGCCCTCTTCTTTAACGATATCAATCCAAGTCTCGGCAGCGTTGAGCCAAAACACTCCGACCGAAGAGTCCTTGCGATGAGCTTGCATGAGAGGAATTGCGCCGTACAGGGTCATGGGGCTGTCCAACACATATTCGAAGACATCCGTGTTGTACAGACGGTATGGCTCATTGTGGTTACCATCGCCACCACGAGTTTGTCGCAGAGAAATGGGACCAGTGTGTTCGGGAATGCCAAACACCTGGTCGTATCCCAAGAAGGATATGTCCAAACCAACACTCTCGGGTCCACGAGGTTTCGAGTCGGTGTTCCCGCCAAAGGACTCATCCCACCAGGTACTCTCATCTTCACCCATTTCCGTCTTGGTATCTTCCTCGGATTTGCCTTCCTCTCCTTCGACTTGTTCCTTTTCGATCTTGGGTCTCCAATGTTCCATGTTTAGCAAACCACGGTCATTGAATTTGATGTGCGGCTCGCCGTCGCGCTTGAAGACAACCTCAAAGGGGGAGAAGTTGATGACAGCCTCGAGCTTGTCTTTGCCGCCATACTTAATTTTGGCCTGAGTTTTATCTTGGAACACAACCTGCGCCTTGGAGTCCCGCTCCAGGCCGCCGACAACGACCCATTTTTCTGCCTCGTTGTAGCGTTCCTTTCGGGCGTTGCTGCCATGACGAAGTTCTATATCCTTCTTCTGTCGTCTTTCTTCGTCGATGGAGATGCGAGTCACGCCATTTTTGAGAAAAGAGACTGTAACCGGGAATCGAGCTCTCTCGCCGTTGTCAATGGTCTTCACGATGACTGCTGTCCACTTCCCTTGTTTGAAGTTGGCCGATTCAGGAATGATGTTGTAAGGAGAGCTCCAAGTTGAAGGATTGGAAGAAACATTGTCGGCGAAGGCGCGGTTGCGCTTGCAAAAACCCGACTGGTCGCACTTCTTGAAGTCGTGCTCCTTGACCGATGCTGCAACTATTAGTAACAACAAGGCAAGCGAGTATCGGCATTTGACTTACTGGCTGGGTGGAAAAGACAGGAGAATACAGCTAGGAAGCAAAGTAATGCCGTCCAATGGCTAGACAGGTCAATCGTTGACCGCATGGTCCTGGTAGGCAAACTTGGGAACCAAGAGACGACGCCGTATGCGGGAATCTTCGTTTACGATACTGATAGATGTGTCAACATGGATTGACGTAGGAGCTTAGCACGGCCAGCTTGGCTCAGGCGGTTGCTCTTTGCTCAATTGCCCCGATCGATTCAGTCTATATTCGCTCTAATGGCCTTCCGAAGATGATGGTATCGACAGAGCGCCAGAGCAAGCAGCTGATTGAAAGGCAAGTTGTCCCTGGGGCGGTGGGACCAACCTGGCCAATGGCTGTCGTGTTGTAACGCCTGTGCTGTGTTGCGGAAAAGTGGAGCCGTCCACAGTTGGCTTCGAGCTGGTCAAGGAATCTTCATCGTCTCATCAAACAAACGAGGGCCATTCTGCGCTGCAGCTAGCTCCGTGAGGAAACTCGAGCAAGCTGCACCTCCAATTGAACCGTGGGTAGGTCTGCTACTAGAATGGGTAGGTAGGTAGCTTCAAGGCTAGACATTGACTTCAATGTTCAACCCGCCCAGACCAGACAGTACAGTACGAGACGCGCATCATGGCTGGACCCCACACGCACCTTGAGAACCTTGGCCACGAGAACCCCGCACCAAACATCACCAGCCGCCGTCCACAGGACCACGGTCCGAGCAATAGGGACAGTGCCGCAGACGCTGGCACCCAAACTACAGGCACCCGAACTAGCACTCGACGTGGCATCACAGGGGGGCCAGCTGTGGAAGCCCTGCTGACCCCACCAATCCTTGCTCTCATCTTTTCATTGACCGCCATTGTCCTCGTTTTCTTCTTCTCCTCCCGCCAAAATATTCTTGGTCCCCTTTCCTGTTCTTCAGATTCACCAAGTCGTCTCTCAATTCCAACATCTACTTCTTTACCACAAATCTCCTCAGACGCAGCACAAGAAAACACAATGAGTGCTACCGAGCAGACGTGAGCATTCTCCATCTTCCTCCTGATTTTTCCTCCTCCCGTTCAATTTAATCCAAGTCTTGATCTACCCCGCCAAAGTTACCCCTCCAAAGGCTCCCCCGGTTGTTGTTTTTTTCCTTTCTTTTTTTTAGTGATTTTCTACTGAATTGACCCAATTCTGACACCGTGTGTAGCTTCATTGCTATCAAGCCCGATGGTGTCCAGGTAAGTCTCTCATACCAGCTATCATGGTCAGGGTTTGTTCATAGGACTAATTGATCATAGCGTGGCTTGATTGGCCCCATCATCTCTCGCTTTGAGAACCGAGGGTACGAACGCCGTTTAAATATTCCCTCAAGCCATCCAACGGTCGGAATACTCGGGATTGACATTCTCTTAGTTTCAAGCTCGTTGCTATGAAGCTCGTTTCTCCTGATGAGAAGCACCTCAGAAAGCACTGTCAGCATCACACAATCCTCCCTACCATGTGCAACATTGCTAACCAGCTTGTAGATGCCGACCTTGACACGGAGAAGAACGCAAAGTGGTTCATTCCTATGATTAACTGTACGAACCAACTTATTTCAGTACCAGTAACTATATCTAACATCCCGCAGACATGAAGGACCAGCCAATGTGCGCCATGGTCTGGGAGGGCCGTGACGCCGTCAAGACCGGCCGTGGTAAGTGCTCCCATTGATCTCTTGTCACTTCATGCCACCGGCCGCCGATACTGATACATCGCCCAAGCCATCCTCGGTGCCACCGATCCCCTTGCCTCTGCCCCTGGCACCATCCGCGGCGACTACGCCCTCGACAAGGGCCGCAACATCTGCCACGGCTCCGACTCCGTCGAGAACGCTCAGAAGGAGATTGCTCTGTGGTTCGAAAAGAGCCAGCTCCTCAGCTGGAAGCACTCCCAGGCTCACTACTTCATGGAGCTCTAAGTTGGGCACATGCGGGTCGAGTCATACTGCAGAGGTGCATTGTAGCCTAGAATAAATGGCATATGAGAGGTTATGAGGAGAAGAAAGCAATCTCATCTTCAGATATGTCATGTACTTGCTGTCAAGACCACGATTTGCGTGTCAATGTTTTCCTCAACTTGAGCAGCACCCCCGCAAACCAAGGTGTAGCCCAAACACTTCCCACAACGCGAAGCGGTAGCAGAGCCTTGGTAACTGCATATGCCAGCGCAACCTCGATTAGAATCTTGTACTTGCGTTCGCCAGTGTCCCATTTCCGTAATGCGTCCACTCCATCCGACGCATCTCGTTCCGCATCTTCTGGCCGAAAGCCAAACCAGCCTTTCCGAATAAAGTATTTCTCAAATCGTGCTATGCCAGACTGCACATAGTTGCCAAAATGGGAGCTCATATAAGCCACTGGGACAAACGTCGTGTAGTGAAAAAGCGCAAAGAGCAAAAAGAGGGGCACAATGGCAGTGAGCTCGTGAAGAATCAGGAATGATACCACGTGCGATAGGGGTGCATTACGCAGCCCCTTGGTGTATTTCTGCAAACGTCGTGGTAGTCTCGCTGTGATGCGGTCGATCCGTGAAGACTGGGAGGATTGATGGCGAATGCCTGGGACCCAAGAGGATCTCTTGGCCTGATGCAGCCTGACCTGACGGGACCATTGAGAGTTACCGAGGCGTCGAAACATGTCGAGAGCTTTCGGCATTGTGCGTGATGAATCAGCGAAGTTGCGATTCAATCTTGGATGGAGTCTGGTGGGGAAACGTCTCTGGAGTACTTAGTCCAGGGTATGCTTACCTACCTAGGTAGGTACCAAGAGGAACAACAGCTACGACACCACGTCAGGACTCTGCGACATGGAATCCAACTTCAGACATATTCTTTCTACAGTTGCATAAACGGCGGTTCGACGTTATGCTATTCAGTTCAATATGTAGTGGTCCAAGTTTCTTCTGGGTCTGCGTCCCATCATCTCCTGGAAAGCAGTGCAATGCTCATCTTTCCGTAGTTGATACCAGATACCAGAAGTGACAGTATCAGGAGCCAGCAGATCAGGTGCTACTCAGGAGGTAGGTACCAAGGCAGGCAAGTCCAAATGAGAAATCTCAAGCAGATGTTGCTTTGAACAACGTACCTACCTAAAGTAGGTAGGTACCTAGCAAGCAGCCCAGCTGACGTAGACTTGTTTTCCGCTGCTTGGTCCAACATGTCCCAGCTGGAATGCTAACCACATGTGGGTGGTTGTTCCTTCCCTCAGAAAACACTTGCACTTGCAAGGAGACTGCCAACACTTGGCACGCCTACAAAATGATTTCCGCAGATTATGTTCTCTCTGGCTTTGTTTTCAACCTTTTCTTTTCCCTCTCAAGAGCCATTTCAAGTCTTCTTTCTCCTGACCGTTGTTGACAACACTCCATCAAACAAACAAGACATACACAACTACACTCACAAGCAATACATTTGACGTCCACAATGGCTTCCGCCAAGATCACTGCGGGATTAGTTGCAGTCCTGGGCTTAGCAGCTATGGTCAAGTGTGAGAACCCCTCCAAAGGAAATCTCATTCTCTGCGACTGTGGCATTGGAGACGATAAAGAGCATCCGGATTGGTCCACCTCTCGCCAGATGAACTGGTACGATGAGATCAAGTGGCCATCATCTGCATCTACTTACCCAAAAGCCGCTGACATGGCTGTCGAAATTCCCTACAAGGATGGAGTTTACCCGTGGCTCCCTCAGGGTGTTACCGGCACCATGCCTAATGGACAGGTATGGACTGCTTACATTGAAGATGGTACCCCCGACGGGTTCAAGGCTGGAAATGCTGTCTCGAGCAAAGATGGCAAGAAGACACTCAGCTGCTGGGCCTATCGTGGCCGTCCCATCAGCGCTGCTCTCAACAAGACGGTTAGCCATGATGCCGTCTGCTGGACTGCGTTTGTCTGCAACCATGACAACAATGCACCTCCTCGTCCCAAGGACATGGGCAGTCGCACTAGCACGGTGACAGCATCGACTGCTCCGCCAAAGTCTACCTATTACAAGCCTCCCAAAACTGTCACTGTCACACGAACTTCTCCAGGTCAGCCTGCTCCTACCTCCAACCCCAGACAAGGACAGCTAGACATACACGCTGGTGTCAACCCTCGGTTCATCAACTGGCAGGATAGTTGGCAGGCATTTATCAACCTGTTTATCTGGGACAAAAACACTGGGCGCTGCATTGGCGGTCCTGCCCGTGGACAGGGTTTCAATATTAGCATTGAATGTGCAGGCAGCCAGATTGACGAGGATACGCACATGACTCTTCTTCTCATCAAGGCTCTTCGAGATGTTGGATTGAACAGTCTTTGGTTCAATCAGAATCCCGTCATCCCTGGAGGCGTCAGCAACAATCAAACGTCTCCCAGCTGGGTGGTCATGCCGGAAGCATTCAGCCTGCAGGCCAAGGATCTCGCCACGAACCACGTGGTTGGTAGACTCTCTTACAAGACTCATTATGATGCCTACCTGACGACTCCATGCTCTACATGCGAGGCTGGACGGTTCAACCAGAGCTTCTTTGACCCCATTATTTCGGCTTTGCAGGGCAGCTACCCCAAGTATAACAACTTCACCGTTGAGGCGCAATGTGAACCTTGGATTGCTTGCGATTGAGAAGAGGCAATGTTTTGCTGTTTACTCTTACTATAAATCGACTCATTTTTGTTACTGGCTTCTTTCAATTTGTCGTTGATATTATTAGATGATTGACGTAATGGTTTTGAGACGGTGGCTCGCTATACGGTAGACAATTTCTGTTGTTCTTTTTTCCTCTCTCTTCTCTTTTTGACAAAATATACTCTTTTTTTTCTAATGCAAATTCTTGGCTTCTCGTGACTAGATGCATGTGTTTGACTCTATGATTGATGGGTGACGGGCTAGGAATCTGTGTTTGTGTCGGAATAATAGTCAAAGTCCTGCGGTATTCGTATTGGAGGACTGTTGACTGGATCCGAATCAATCTCGGTGACTTCTGTAGACAAGGCATGTCGTCGGAGCAGCGAGGTCAGATTGCTGGCCCATTCCCATGGACGACTGTCATCGCCAGGCAAGCTGTTGAAGTACTCCCAGCCCATGACGCCCCCAAAATTCTGATGCCTCCGTCTCAGTATGGCAAGGACAGCAGAAAGTATCGCCCAGTGGACGAAGCCGTGGCCGTTGGCGGGATTGGTGACGACGCCAACGACAATCTTGTCGGGCGGCCAGCCCTTTTGCAGCATCAGGTCGTACATGAGGGTGTTGCTCAGGTCGCCCCAGCCACAATAAAACTGCGTATTGTACCAGGCAATGTCGCGCCCGCGCATCACCTCCAAGGCCTCGTAGTCGAAGCCGCTCAGGTTCTTGGTCGGGTCCAGCAGGGCCATGGCGACGGGCGCCAGGGTGATGAGAAAGCCGGGGCCGAAATCGGCGCGCAGCCTGTCAATGAGGCGGATGATGCCGGACAGGCTCATGGGTTCCTCGACGTCGAGATCTAGCCCGTCGAGGGACTTGTTGAGGATGAGCTCTCGTAGGGGGGCGTAGTAGCGTTCGAAGGCTTGGGGAGGCCCGTCGAGGCAGGCGTAGGAGCCCTTTGCGGCGCCGCCGAGCATGCCGAGGAGTTTGATGCCCGAGGCCTGGAGGGTGCGGAGTTCGGCCCAGAGGGTTTGGAAGCGAGGGTCGGAGGGGGGGTGGTCGTTGATGGTGAGGAGGGGGGTTTGTGGACCAGATTGGGGACCAGATTCGGGGCCAGATTCGGGGCCAGATTGGGGACCAGATTCGGGACCAGATTCGGGACCGCGTTTGGGACTTGGTTGAGGCTCGGGCTGGGCGTTGAGGTGGATGGCGGCGAGGATGATGTGCGTGAGGGAGATGGAGGGTTTGGTGAGGAGGGGGAGGAGGGAGACGGGGGTTTGGGAGGAGGGGTGGTGGTGGGTTTGGTGGTAGGTTATCAGGCGGGGGAGGTGGGGGTTGGGGCGTGGTGGTGAAAGGGGAGGCATTGGATTTTTTTGGATGTTGGATGTTGGATGTTGGATGTTGGATGTTGGATGTTGGATGTTGGATGTTGGATGTTGGATGTTGCAACCTCTTTTTTTGCGTGTTTTTGTGGTGATGGTGGTGGTGGTGACGGATTGTGTGGTGGCGGTGTTGATGTTTTGCGGGGGTGCTTTGACTTTCAGGCACGCGATTTAGAGATGTGCAACGGTGCGGCCATGGACGTTGATTGGCCGTGCGAAGGGTGGGGAGAAAGATTTGGCCGTCTGCCAGCTGCAAGTGATTAATCCCGGGACTATGGATGGAGCTGAGATACAGGCAGGACCAATGAGCGTGCATGCATGCGGCCCGCCAGATTCGTGCAAACTCCAACCAGAGGGAAGGAACCTCGAAGCTCCGAGGGGCAGCAAATCCCATCCACAAGCTTGCATGATCCGATAGCCAGCACCTTCAACAACCCACGCCGGCAATGGCCTCGAAATCAGCGCTTCTGCCTCGCAGCAGCCAGCACCGTCTCCTGCTCGGCCGTGCACGACGCCCGACCCCATCTGCCTGTCCGGCCTGCGCCAAGGCCGCCTCCTCGCCCAGGCATCGTCCCCGCGCCACCACCACACGAGCACGTCGCCGCGATGCCACCACCTCTTCCCGCCGCCACCTCTCGTCGACGCCTCCTGCTTCTCACAGCCCCCGAGCGGAGCTGGAACGCACCCTCGTCGAGCTGCAGGAGCACGCGCCCAATCTGGTCAACCTCCCGAGAATACAGCTCGCGCTCCAGGGCCTCCGTCAGGAGGCCGGGTCCGAGATTGTCCGCATCGCAATCCTGGGGCTCGCCAACGGCTCTTCGCGAGCGGGGCCCACGGCACGAAGAGTCCTACGCGCTCTGCTCGCCGATCCGCTGCAGGAGGAGCAGCCGTGGGAAAGGGAGCTGGAGGGCAGGACCGAGACGACGCCCCGGCCGTTGATTGTCCGGGTCGGGCCTCGGCGGCAGCAGCAGCATGCCGTCTCCTTGACACTTGAGCGGGAAGGGGGCCTGGGCGAGATGCACGTCTCGTCGCCGCCGCTGGATGGGCTCAACCTGGAGTTTCTACTCATGGAGGTGCATGTCGCGAATATCCCCGGCGGGACCTCCGCCAAGGCCCTGGAGGACGCCGTCTTGGTGCCGGCCGTGGAGATGCCCTCCGCCGCAGACAGGACATTGCCCATGTCTGCGCCTGTGCACCAGACGCTTCTCGTGGGGGACGGGTTCCCCGGCGCCGTGAGCATGTCAGCGCTGCCTCTGGCCGAAACGAGCGAGTCCACCGCCGCAGCGGTCCAGCTCAAGGGCTTCCCCGCCGTAGAGGTCGGGGAGAAGACGGCGTTCAGCATGATGGACGTGTCGCTCGCCGAGAAAGGCGTCCGTCTGTTCCGGCAAGGTCCCCAGCACGCCATGGACTACGAGCGTCTCTGGTCAAGGAGCAACGTGCCCCTCCTGCTGGATTGGTTAAAATCGGGGACCTCGTCGTCCGCAGACGAGACAAAACCTGCCGTGCGCAGGCTCATAGCCTCCACGCTGCGCAACACGCTGGCCGAGGTCCAGCTCCGCGAGGACCGCGTCTCATCGAGGGCCTCGTCCCTCGAGAGAAACGAGCCGCATGTCGCGGCCCTGAACACCCACCTGGTTGAGTGGGCGCAAAGGGCCCACACGGAACTCCAGCAGGAGCTCGACCGCGCGTTCGCAGGCCGTCGCTGGCGCAAACTCGGCTGGTGGAAGCTCTTCTGGCGGGTTGACGACGTGGCGATGCTGACCAACGAGATGCTCGCGCAGCGCTTCATGCCGACGGCCGAGCAGGAACTCGTGTACCTTGCTGGGCGGGTGTCCGCCCACCTGGGGGGTTCATCAGCGCGGGACTATCCGCAGCCGTGGGCGCCGTCCGACGCCGGACGCAAGCCCCTCGGGTGCGGCGAGGCGGCGACGCCGAAATGGCCCACCCACATCGCCTTTACGCGCCGCTATCTGCAGGAGGAGACGGTGCCGGCGCTGCAGTCTCTCGCGCAGAGACTCGTCCTCGAATCGCTCGGCACGTCGGGCCTGGCCACGTCGCTGGCTGCGCTGCTGTACGTGTCCTCGTCTGCGTCTACCGTGTACGAGGCCGGCGCGGCGGCCGCCCTCGGCATCGTGTACAGCCTTGGCCGCGTGCAGAAGAGGTGGGACGCGGCGAGGAGCTTCTGGGAGGGGGAGGTCCGCGAGGAGGGGCGCAAGGCCGTCCGCGGGGCCGAGGAGAGCGTTGCTGCCGTGCTGCGCGGGAGGGGGGCCGATGGTTCTCTGCCGGAGGGAATGGGGGGGTTGGCCAGGACGAGGGAGTTGGTCGGGAGGGCGGAGGGTGCGCTGGGGAGGATGAAGTAGGGTCTGGTGGTTGTGTATTGGGTTGGCCATGTTGCGGCATGTTCCATCTGGGCGTTTCACGCCGTGCGTTTATCATTTTCGGTTCTTTCTTGGCGGTTCTGTAGACGGGTAGACTTGGCCGTGTACGTCTGTCCACGTGCCGCATCACATTGGTCGTTTTCTGAATATAGAAAAGAAGAAAAAGCGGCTTTCCTTTTCCCTTCTGGCCAAAACAGCCAATCCCCCCCCCCCCCCCCCGCCTTTCAAGACCACCTAAACAAACACCATGCACGTTTTCCCAGCGCCCAAAGAGGACAACACAAAATCCACAACCCCAACTCATATTCTTCCCCTTCCCCTCGCCCTCGCCCTCACCGTCTTCCCCCTCGCCCTCGCCCTCACCGTCTCCCCCCTCGCCCTCGCCCTCACCGTCTCCCCCCCGCCCTCGCCCGACTAACCGTCGCGCGTCCCCTCGCCAGCCCAACACCCCGTCCGCGGAGGTTCCTACTCCGGAACATGGGCGCATTGCGGAGCATGTCCGGGACGATGAAGAAGCGCACGTGGGAGCCGCGGATGTAGACCTGTTCGAGGTGGGAGACGCGGCCGTCGCGGGCCGTCACCGTGATGTCCTTTAGTTGGACGTTCATGTTGTCTTCGGCTGTGTGTGGCGGGCGGGGGAGGTCAGTATTTCTCTTTTCTTTCTTTCTTTCTTTCTTTCTTTCCTTCCTTCCTTCCTTCCTTCTTTTTTTTATGGTCCTACGTTGGCTGGAAAAGAATGGTTGGGGGTGGTTTTACCGTCGAGGAGCTTGCCGCGGTAGGTCTGGCCGGATGTGATTTCGAGGGTTACGATGTGGCCCTGCGAGGTGTGAGTTTGCGAGAGATGGTCTTTGGGGGGAATGACGCAGTGGGTGATTATACCTGGGCTTCGTTGAGGAGCTTGATGGGGATGCCGATTGTGGAGGTCATGGCTGTGGTTGGTCTTAAGGCGTGGCGCGCCTCCGCTGGAGTATGTGTGTGTGTGTGTGTGTGTGTTGGAACTTTCTCTTTGTGAGCAGTGTGTGTGTGTGTGTTGGAGCTTTCTCTTTGTGAGGAGCTTTCTCTTTATGAGCAGCTTCGAAGTTGGAGGTGATTGTCTGCGCAGGGTTGATCATGTGGGGAAATAGTTTTGCCGGGTGCCGGTGCTGGATAGTGCTTTGCGCGCTTGGCGGAACAGCCCAGCACGCGACCTCATCCAATGTGGCGAGAATGGGCACTACATGGCAGAGAGGGGGAATGCAATGTCTGCATTTCTAAAAGGATACTAGGTTGTTGCGAGTCATGTTTGGATCGAGTTTGCATTTCGAGGGAGCTCTGCTCGCGTGTTGCGGCGTGCAGATGGATGAGCGCTTGCGTCGCGTCACGTCACGAATCCCGGTCCAAAGGGGAGAGAGAGAGCCCCGAGTGCTTGTGAACCTCCCCGTCTGAACTCTTTGCTACACCAGCTATATATCGTCGCACAAGCCGCAGCCATGATAACCTCGCTCCGCAATCCTATGCCAGTGACTCGCCAGCAGACGTCCATGGACGTCCCTCAACGCCCGTGACCGCTGGTCGCCGCCTTCGCCATTCGTGCATCATTCAGCGCCCTCTTCAGGACGGCTTTCCACCACGCCGCACTTGACATGCTTGCGCGTCCTGGAGTGCGACGACGGATGGAGAGTGATGGCTTCACTCAACACCTTTCACCAACAACCACGTCCTCATGTATGCCCATTTCGGGGGCCTCGCCGTCTGCAGACCGGCACGCCCGGCGACGGGGTCGACGCAGCTGGTGGCAGGCCTCGTGGCCGAGTCGTTGATCCCTTGGCGCAAGCGTGAGAATGAGCAGCAGCCCCTCTGGCCACATCCCGTCAGCCCATGTCTATCGACCGTGTGCTCTGTGTTGTGGTTCGGGCATCTTTGGCAGAAAGCAAGGCGCTCGGGGAGGGCTCCGATTCCCCAAAAACAAAGCCTACGTAGACTGACATGGTTTGCAACGGGCAAAGGAAGCGTCTGTGGGCTACAAGAACCGGCCGCACGAAAAGGTTTCATGACGCGCTCGGTGTGCCATGTAGCTGCTGCAACTTCTGCCTCTTCCCCGCCAGCAACTCTCTCTTCTCCTGCTTCCGCGTCTGCTTATCCAGGGTGCCAATCGTCTTCTTCTCCTGCCCGCACGGCCATTTTGCCACGGCCGCCTCCTCAGCCGCGTCGTCCCATTGTCGAGGGAGAATGGCAAACACGAGGTACGAGGTATGCGTCTTGAGCTCGTTTTCCGTGCGGTGCACAATATTGCCTTGCATCCATGGAACGTCTTCGTCATCATTGCCAGGCTCCTTGTCGGTCGAGCTCGGCGTCGTTTCGTCCACGTCCATTTTCGAATCCGAGGCATCGGAGACGGGCTGAGACGTTTGCGCCTTGTGAAAGTTTTGCGTCCGCTTGAGATCCGTCTTGAGCTTCTTCACCGCCTCCATGACGTCTGTCGGCGCGGTGCCGACGCCGGCTCGGTCCCTCATGATGTTGACCCTTCGGTGCGCAATCTCCACCATGTCGATGTCTGTCCAGCCCAGTGTTCGCATCTCGGTGACGGTGCGCGTCACCTGTTCGATGCAGGGGGAAAACGTGCAAATATGCACACTTTGGCTGGCATCTAGCGGTGATACCCAGTCGCCTGGGTCTTGGTCCAACTTTCCCCCCTTGAGCGTCTTGCGTCGAGATAGATGGTGCAAGGCCTCCCACGGAGCCGGCAGATCGAGGAAGATGGCATTGGCACTGGGGGACTTTCCGCCAACGAGGAAGCCGCCCCCGTAGACATCTCTATGTGTGGCTTGGACGATTTCGCCAAGAAGATGGTTCTTGATTTCCACCTGCATTTTTTGAAAGCGAGGCTCGTGAAACTCGAAACTATATACCTTGCCCTTGAGATCTGCGTCTGACTTGGGATACCCATTGTAGACGGCGCGCGCGGATGCGTGCGTGAAGCTACCACTTCCCGCGCCGGCCTCGATGATCCGCGACCCCGGCCGAGCCCTGATGCGCTGAAGAATATAGCTATAGTCTGGCGTGTAGACAACCTGTGTCCGGTGCGGCAAACTGCTCGTCCACAACTCGGGAGTCGGCCGCAGGACGTATACAAAGCCACTATCCGCGACAGTCGCCTTCTTGGCGGGCGCGGACGAGCCCGGGGTGTCGTTTCCATCGTCGGCGTTTGAAGTCGGCGCGCCGTCGGCGCCGTCGACAACTTCCTCACGCTTGCGTTTGCGCTGGCGCCCTCGCGATCCTGTGTCGACGACGGAGGCGCGGACCTGCGAGCCCCACGGAATGTCAAGCAACGTCGAGTGAGGAAAGGAGCCGAATCGGGTGTTGAGGGTGACGCCTTCGGCATAGCCGTCGACCGCGCCGACTGATTGCCGCAGGGTGATGGGCTGGAAGTTGTCTTTGGAGAGGCTGATGATGGCCAGAGTGTCCGGCTGCGTCCTGAGACTGGGGGCAAGAAACGGCGAGGGCGAGGGCGCAATCTTTTCGACAGAGTCCATGGTGGTGTAACGCAGGCCGAGGCCGAAGAAACCCAGCCTGATTTCTCGGACGGGAATGGATGGGTATGGGTGCCAAGGTTGTGTGGTTGGACAGGCGGGAATGGAAGTCCGGACATTCAAAGAGGAGGGAAAAAAAAAAAAAAAAAAAAAAAGACCCCCATTGATAGCTCTCAAGCCTCACTCAAGGTTTGTGCGTGGCTGATGACCCCTGCGGGGGCTAACAAACAGCCACTGAACGAAGAGGGGCAACCAAACTGTCATCGCAAAAGCTCTCTGGCTGGCGTTGGGCGACGCAAGAAATTGATGACTCAAAATCGGACCCTTGGGAGTCACCGCCACGACTGCGATTCCCTACCTACTTCAGTCAACCTTGACCGGCGACGACGACTTGTCGACCTGGTGACACGGCGAAATCGTCCTCTGGTGGGTGGCACGGCCGCGTTCAGTCTCGGCGGCTACTTTATCGCGGACTGCTCTGAATGAATCGTTTGCGCAGCGTCAGTCGTTGGAATTTCACACTCGTCCGGAGCAGCTTCACTCTCGTCCCCCGCAGAGGACACACCGCCGCCGCCGCCGTCATGGAGTCCTTGAAGGTCCACAACTCGCTCAAGCCAGGCCCTCCTGTGCCATTTGTGCCCATGGAGCCTGGCAAGGTGTCCTGGTACGCGTGCGGTCCTACCGTCTACGACAAGAGCCATCTGGGCCATGCTCGCAACTACATGTCCAGCGACATCATCCGGCGCATCCTGATGCATTACTTCAACTTCAAGGTCAAATACGTCATGAACATGACTGATGTGGACGACAAGGTACAGGGGCCTCCGGTCTTGAGTCATCGTTTCCATAGGGGGAGGGGTAGCTAACCGCTGCAGATTATCATTAAAGCGAGAAGACAACGGCTGTTGGACGTGGAAAAGAGAAAGAAGTGTTCCAAGCAGCAGCTCCGCGAGCTTGGTCTCGCGGCTTTCCGCGCCTACGCGTCAAGCAACCTCTCGCTCTTGGCGGAAGAGGCTTCCAATCTAGACGAGGCTGTTTACGTCACGCGACGAGATGCCGCTTATGGACGAGTCCTTGCCGGTGCCACGCTCTCTGGTGACGGAAAACCTGGTGATGCGGAAGCCAAAATCAAAATGCACCTGAGCAACATGGATGCTGCTGCGGAAGCCCTTGAACAAGACGCCATCTTTCCCGGCGCCGACGAGGTCCTCCTCCCCTACCTGGATTCGTTGTACAAGGACATGTTTGATACCACGGACCAGACCATCTTTACGGACCTGACTCGGAGCATGGAGGCTTTCTTCCTGGAGGACATGGATAATCTCAACGTCCTACGGCCGGATGTCATCACCCGCGTGACCGATTACGTGCCCCAGATTGCCAAATTTGTCGAAAGAGTTGTCGACAAGGGCTTCGCCTATGAAGCCGAAGGCTCCGTGTATTTTGATATCGGCGCCTTTGAGGAAGCTGGAAACACGTATGCCCGCTTACGACCGGAAAGCAAAAACGATAAAAGCTTGCAGGAGGAAGGCGAGGGCTCGTTGTCCAAGAACCTGGGCGGCAAGCGCGGGCCCGGAGATTTTGCTCTTTGGAAAAAGTCCAAGGCCGGCGAGCCCTTTTGGCCCAGCAAATGGGGCAACGGTCGTCCGGGATGGCATATCGAGTGCTCCGTCATGGCCTCGGACATTCTTGGCTCGCGGATGGATATTCACTCTGGAGGCATAGACCTGGCGTTCCCCCACCACGACAACGAGCTTGCCCAGAGTGAGGCTTATTTCTGCCAACACGGCAAGGGTGAGCATACCTGGGTCAACTACTTTTTGCACATGGGCCATCTGTCTATTACGGGCTCCAAGATGTCCAAGTCCCTCAAGAATTTCCAGACCATTGGAGATGCACTTGCCACCACCTATACGGCGAGAAGCATGCGCATCGTCTTCTTGATGGGCAGATGGAACGACGGCGTTGAAATCTCGCCGGATATGCGTGCTCAGGCCGACAACTGGGAGTCCACCATAAGCGTATGTTGGGCGTTTTGTCCCGCCGTTCTGTGCATGTGTCAAGGCGCGTTGTGCTAACATGACCACACAGAATTTCTTTACGAATACCAAATCGTGGCTTCTCGAAGCCGGCATCAGCGACGGCGTCAAGACATTGTCCATCGGCAACCATCAACAAAACTCCACTGGCCTGCTTGCCCACCTAGAACAGGCCCAGAAGGACGTGGAAGCCGCGTTGAACAACTCGTTTGATACCCCTCGGGCCATGCTCGTGCTCCTCAAATTGGTCAATACAGCCAACGTGTATGTCAAGGGGAACAAAGACTACGACATGGCTCAGGTCGAAGCCGTCGCGCGGTGGATCACCAAGATGGTTGGCATCTTTGGCCTGGATTCCAATGCCAGTCCTCCCTACGACGGCCTCGGCTGGGCTTCATCCCTCGCCGCCGACGTGGATCCCAAGGAGGCGGTAAAGCCCTATTCTAACGTCCTCAATGCCGTCAAGGCCGAGGTTTCTGCGCTGTCAGTGTCCGGCGAAACCCTCCCCGGCCTATTATCGCAAGATCCGTCCAAGGACTTTGAGTCGCTCGCGTCGAGCGGAACCCGCGACATTGAGCGGTTATCTCTCCCCTACCTGCGCGTCGTTTCGCGGATCCGCGACGAACTCCGCCGCATCGTCTCCTCGCAAACGCCGGAGACGAAGCGCGTCATCCTCGCCATGACGGATCGGATCCGTGACGGGGACCTGACCAACCTCGGCGTGTACCTCGATGACCGGCCCGATGGCCAGCCCTCCCTCATCAAGTTCATCCCCGCGGGGGAGCTCATCCGCGCGAGGGAGGAAAAGGCCGCGCGCGAGGCCGAAAAGGCGGCCAAGAAGGAAGAGGCGAGACTTGCTCGGGAAAGGGCCGAGCTGGAAGCCAGGGAGAAGGCCAAGGTGCTGCCTGAGGATATGTTTAAGAAGGACGAGAGGTATAGTGCGTGGGACGAGATGGGCATGCCGACCAAGATGAGGGATGGGAGTGATGTGCCCAAGAGTCAGATGAAGGCGTTGAGGAAGATGTGGGAGAAGCAGAAGAAGGCGCATGAGGAGCTTAAAGCTAGAGGGGGGCTGTAGGACTTGTGAATGGTTTTGGTTTGCGGGTTCGATGGGGCACGTGTCGGGAGAAGATGGTGTGCTATGCTGGGTTGTAGAGAAGTCTAGATTTCTTTGAACAACAACCTTGGTGGGTTTGGCCCCTTATTGCAGTGGGTTGGAGGCAATAGAGGCGGTTTTGACTGCCGACCACGGTGGTTTTACCTCATGAGCGTCTCGTCCTCCCAGCCTTGCTCCTCCATGCCTGCCGATGTACGTACCCCTGTCAAGTCAAAAGGCGATGACGGCCATGGTCGAGGCCCATTCTTTGCTTCTTCGGGCCGCCGCCACAAAGAAAAGGGTCTGGTGCACAAGTGCCGACTCGAAGTGCTTTGGCATTTAAAACTGTAAAAGACTCAAGTAGGATAATAATACCGCCTTTTTCCAACCATCCCTTGCTTGCTAACAAGAGTTGGTTTTGAATTCTTTAGACAGACAGGGGGTCAGGAGAAGTGCCTACGTGCGCGGCGTCTGCTCAGGGTGAGAGCAGAGGGGAGCCAAGACTGTTGCAGGCTCTCATAAGATGATTACAGAGGGCCCTTGACAATGACAATCCCGTCTTGTGATGGTTCAAATAAGCTGGTAACAGTCTCTCTGCCTGTCTGCAGGAGCTGGCGTGGCGTACGAAGCTTAGCATGTTGGTGGTCAGGTGATGTGCGCGTTCTTTCCCCCGTTTTGCTGGCATGTCCCACGTCATGTCCCACGTCATGTTCCCGTTGCGTTTCATTCTTCTTTCAATCTCCTTGATAGTCTCTATCCAAAGGTTGC
>AFQZ01000524.1:0-34041 GCA_000222935.2 Aciculosporium take MAFF-241224 | reverse complement strand
GGCGGATGGGCCGGAGAAGAGAAGAAGAAGAACAATGACTGACTTGGCCGCCCCCCCCCCCCCCTTTCCGGGGAAAAAAAAAAAACAGCAGGCCGCTGGCTCCTCTCCATCACCCTCCCCCCGACATACCCCCTCCACCCCCCCCGGATGCGCTTCCTCACCCCCGTCGTCCACCCCAACATCGGCCTCCGCACCGGCGACATATGCCTCGACCTGCTCCGCGACGCCTGGACCCCGGCCTACACCCTCGTCGAGTGCGTCCGCGCGGTGCGCCTCCTCCTGGGGTTGCCCGCCGCCGAGAGCCCGCTCAATGTCGACGTCGCGGCTTTGCTGCGCGGGGGGGATGTGCTCGGGGCGAGGAGGCTCGTCGAGTGTTGGTGTGCGGAGGAGGGGGGGCGGTATCATGGGGTGTAGGACGTGAGGACGTGGGGTACCACCTGGACGGGGAGGTGCCTGCTGCCTGCCTAGGTACCTTGGTGGTGAGGGTCATGTTTGGTCTTGGTGCTGCCTTGTTGGCGTCGTGTGTTTGGTTGCGGGAACGGGCAGGGCATGTGTTGTATGTTGGGGGGGCCATGTCGAGCGGGAGGGGGGGGGGTCGGAACTGTCATGACCCCGTGTGTTGTGGTCGTCGGATGGAGATGGAGGAGCCATCCATCGTCCTTGGCTGGATAGTCATGGACCACCAGACAAGGGAATCCATCTTGGTTTGTCGGCAGCCGAGGACCTACCAGGCGGTCCCCATCCATCACATCACAAGACGGCCACATGCCAGGCAGGCACTCGACTCGTCACTCATCCGGGCCCATCATCGAAAACGGCTCTATAGCTAGCATCTGACCCTCCAACACTCCCTCGTCTATGCCAAAATCCATGTCGCGTAAACGCCCCTCCCCTTTCAACTGCCCCCGCCGACGATGCCGTGTGTGGTCTGCAAGCATGATAAAAATAACACCATATGACAACGCGGCTGCATCATTGGCCCGAATCCTCCAGAGGGGAAAAAAAAGAAGAGGGAAAAGAAAAAAAAAAAGACACGCCAATCGATCCCTACGATGCAATGACCCCTTTCTCTTCTCTTTGTTGTTCCTTCCTCTTCTTGGGACGTCTGCTCCTCGCATCCACCCACTTATAATCAAATATGCTACATAAAATTCCCGCCCTGTATGCTCATGGTGACACATTCTCCATCCCAGATTGGCTCTAGAGAACAGACGTCTTGTCCGTCCCCGTCTCTTTGCCTCTGTCTTGCTTTTTTACATTTACTTCTTGACACCTTCTCCAATACCCGCATGCCAAATCATAACGTCAAGAGAGCGGGCAAAAAACAGATCCGGCCAAGGGCGACGCTTGCGACGTGAACCCGTCTCTGCTCGTCACCCGGCGCGAGAAAACCAAGGTTGCACGTGTCAAATTTTCTGCTCCTTCTTTTTTCAACTGAGCATCAACATCATCATCTTTTCATTCATTATAGTGGTAGACCTAGACGCAGGTTAGCCTTTCATTGCCCATGCTTGTAAATCAGTCGCGCTCGTGTGCTCTTACTTTGTAGTTTGGCAGACCATATGGTTGCCACCCTAACCGCTTGGCCATCTTGGCGAATCCCTCCGTTTCAATCAGGTTATAAAATGAAAAAGGCGGAAACATGGCGCCATCTCGGTGAACGTCGGCCTTGACAAGCAGCGCGGTACCACCGACACCGTCGAGTGGTAAAGACAGAGTTGGGTCACCGCCCTCCGTGGCCATGTAGGCCATCAACGAGCGGTACGTGGGCATCTCGGCATACCCCTCGAGTAGAACGTCATCCGGGCCCATCTTAGCGGCCATCTGCAAGGCTACATCGCTGTCTTGCCAACTATTGTAGTCGTACGGCCGTTCGTCCATCCGTTTCTTTTCATCATTGTAGTATCTCTGGAAACAATTGGCAACAATAACGTCCTTGTTGTGCCCGGCAAGATCTTGGATCAACGTGGGCGGCGCCTCAACAACGTCCGCGTCCAGCCACAGCACCCACGAGGTAGCGGGACCCAAGGTGGTGAAGAGGAGAGAGTTGCGAGCCTTGGCCATGTCAGCCCGTCGCGCCTTTTGGTTCGACATCTTGTGGCGCTCCTTTTCATCTTGCGAGTTGATGGATGGTTCAAAGTCCTGGCGCAGAATAATGATGCTCTTGAATCGATCCTTTTCAGGTCCGCGCTTCTGCGTCTTTTGTATCTGCTGTTGCAGAGCGGCCGTGGCAACATTTCCTTCCTTGGTCTTGGGCAGAATGAAACCAAGCGTGATGAGTGCGTGAGGATAGCTGAGCTGCAACAGGTTGTCCCAGTACTGCTGGTAGAAGCGGGCCATCGGGGTTAAAATGAGAATGTGTTCTTGGTTTTCAATCGGATTCGGCGTAATGGTGACATTGTTGAGGTTGTAGCGAATCACGGGTGGCGGAGCCGTTTGTAACCCCGATTTCGTATTGGATTTCCTGTAGGGCGACGTAGGCGGCGACAAGTGATGCTGCGCAGTGACAGATGTCAATCGAGCCGACGTCGCGGGACTCGACGGCGAAACGAGGAAGAGGAAAATAAAGATGCAAAGAATGCCACCCAAAATGAGAGTACACGGATTGGCCCTCTTGAGGCGGACGGACCCCATGGGTCGAGCCATGGGAGCCGGCTATTTGTGTATATCGAAACAACAAATAAAAGGGCAGGCGATGATGGCCAGGACGGCGGTCAAGTCAAGACCAAGAGAAAGGAAACGAGCGATTTGCCCGTGTCGCCTCGATCCGATCCGATCCGATTGAAAATCTCGTCTTCGCTCGTTACGTGGAAGCGGCCGATGGCGACGATGACATGTGGACGACAGATGTCAGATGGACTGCCAGGTGCGAAGTGGCATCAAGGGAAACGAGAGAGTCCCAGTGCGACCCTGTTCGACGCACAATAATCAAATGCGCACCAGGCGGGTGGGTTTAGCGGAGGGGGGGGGGGGGGGGGGGAGGAACAGGACGACGCGTCCAAAGCAGAGAGTGGTCGGCCGTTGCGTTGGCGTTGGCGTTGGCGTTGGTCAGCGAAAAAGAGAAAAAGGAAAGAAGAAAAAAGGAGCAATAGATGGAACCAGAAGGGCACTCGGAACAAATGCAGACTGGAGAAGAAGTGCCCACGATATTTCGATGACCCCTGCAGGTACTTGCCGTCGAACGTGTGGTGGAACTCCAATGTTCTGCACTCCTCGCACTCGCACGCGAGACATGGATTGGCTTGAGGGACGCCCGGCTAACAAAGGCCCCTATTGCCTTGCGCTCCGTCGAACTTGCATCGTCGAACTCAGAATCCAAATTGGGCTTAGCACCAGAAGCGACGAAACTTTCCTCCAAGGACCCAATGGGCTCTCTCTATTGGCATCGTGTGCGGAGAATCCTCGGGCCGCAGGACTGCCAGTGGCGTACCTATGTACAGAACATAAGACGCCGTCACAGTTCCGCACATGGAAAATCGCCAAGCTAATCTAACCAGCGTGGCAGGATGATGGGTACAGTGGCTAATGTTTAAAATGTCCGTTCGAACCGTGCCATCGATTGGGCGTCGAGACGGTGGAAAGACATGATGCGACATGCTTGTTTGACTTGTTGGTTGGCAGCCCCACGGCGACGTCAACACAACCAGTCAGGAATCTTGGCACTTGCCCGTTTCTGTTTTCCTGAACGGCTTTGTCAGCTGGACGTCGACCACACCCTCTGAGCCAAGTCTCTTGTGCTGCTCTAAATTCCGTTTGAAGCCTCATATTCCGCCATTCACAATTACCGAAAACATGGATCGTGGCCTCGACGAAATCATTGCTGACCAGGTCTGCTTTTTCCTCATAATCATTGTCTGGGATGCTTCCCGCCCGTTGTAACACTCTTCTCTGACCGTTGTTTAGCGCGGTGATGGTCCTCGAAACCGGCGCCGAGGGCGAGATAATCGCCGTCGCGATCAGAACGATTATCCCCGTGACGGGGTAAAAAAGGTTCGCCTTTCATGGATCGCCTTTTACTGCCCACCTCTTTGACGCTGTTATTCGCAGGTTGCACAATTCTCCTCTCCACGCGACTGCACAGCCGGCGGATTGGCTTGGCCCGCCTCTCAACTCATCGACTCGATACACAGAGAGCCTTGACGATGCGGACAGTATACTTCTCGCTAGACGTAACGCTAACCACCTCTTGCCTTCCCTCCCGCAGTCAGCTCGTGATGAACCTCGAAACTTGGATAGGTAAGTTCTTAGCCATGATTGACGCGCGCGCCGACACTCCAGTTGACATTTTCATGTCCAAGCGAATGGGTTCATGATCGATACGATGAGAGTGGTATGGAAAACAAGTCCCCGACGCCACTTCCGACCTCAAACTCACCGGCTCTCAGATTCTCGCCGAGCTCCGGCCTCTAGACGTCGGCGTCAGTCCCCATCAAAGTACGCTTTAGCAACAGGTGGCCTACGTCAAGGTCCTTTAGCTCGTGGGTTCAATGTTAATCACCTTCACCAGCGAGCCTTCGGGGCCGAAACTCCGCGTGGACAACATCCATTATGATCTTACAGAAGAGGATATCGATGTAAGGTCTAGACCTTCATCACAGTAGCCATGACTACAGCCCATTTCTGACATGAGCGCAGGAACTTTTTTCAAGAATCGGCCCCGTCTCCAAGCTAAATCTACGATACGACAGAGCGGGGCGATCCGAAGGCACTGCCTTTGTTACATATGAACGAAGACAAGACGCCGAGGAAGCCATTCGGCAGTTTGACGGAGCCAATGCTAATGGTTTGTTGCCCAACATTGGAGGCTCGACATGGAAAACATATCTGATTCGTTGCTACCAGGCCAGCCAATCCGATTAAAATTGTTGCCGTCCCGCAACCCATTTGACAACGCCGTAATGCCCGGGCGACCACTTTCAGAGCGTATCTCGAAGCCGGGCGGCAGAGCACGCTCCATGTCTCCCCGACGCAGGCCAGACGACGATGATGCCGCTCGCAAGGGCATCGACCGATATGTTCCTGGAGGAGGACGATCCAAAAGCCCCATGCCCCGTCGTCGAGGAGGGCGCGAAGACGGTAGACGTCCAGGTGCGCGACGCGAAAAGAATGCGCAGGAGAGTGGCCGCGGAGGGGCTCGAAACAACCCTCGCGCCAAGAAGACGCAAGAGGAGCTAGACGCGGAGATGGCAGACTATTTCGGAGGCGGAAGCAACAATGCAACTGCCGCTGCCGAGGACGCCCCTGCTGGTGCCGCTCCTGCTGCTGGGGCTGACGACATTGACATGATTGAATGAGAAGTCACTCTGTATCTTCGTATTGTGTGCAACACCTGGGGCTTAGACTGGCCGTGATTTGAAAACGGTAAAGCTCTACTATCAGTTTTGGCGCTAGTGTTTTTGTCAACCATCTGTAAGGAATTGGACTCTTTTGATATGATGAGCAGTACAAGCCCGTGTCGTACCTGAGAGCAACGGAATCTTTTATGTTCTGGTGACTGTCTGTCAGTAACTGGAACACGCCCATTATCGCGGCGCCCATTTTCAGGGTGGGGCAACATCCTGACTCTTGACTTTGTATGGACGATTGGATGTCACGGTTGTAACTTGTGCACTTGAATCATCATCTCACCATCTACATATCCAATTTGTATGTTTGTTTGTTTGTTTGTTTTTTCGTCACCTCGACTTTACCATGTCTCCACCACAGAAAAGGAGCACAACAGTCGGCATCCTATCCATGGGCGACATGGGCGTCGGCATCGCAAAGGTGCTCATCGCGCGGGGCTTCACCGTCCTAACCAACTGCCAGGGTAGAAGGCAAGTTCATTGGACCCTCTGCGGTGCAAAAACAACATTGTAACGACACCTTTTTGGAGCGCAATTTTAGGTGATGAGACTGCGTACCGCGAGGCTGCTCTCGGCCCTCAGAAGTCCTTCGCTACAGAATCAGTGACCAAGGAAAAATAAATAATCAAGAACGCTAACAAACAAACAGTCAAGATACTATTGACAGGGCCAAGGCCGCAGGTGTTGCGACAGTGTCCTCGGATGTGGATCTCGTGAAGCAATGCCGTGTGATTCTCTCTATCGTCCCGCCGCGGGACGCCCATTCTGTTGCTCGGCGCATCGCGGATGCGACTGTTCTGTCGGGGGTAGACACTGAGCCCATCTTCTTCCTCGATCTCAATGCCGTTTCGCCGTCGTCGGCCAAGGCAATGGGGTACATGTTTGAGGAGAGCGCCAGCGCCTGCGCGCGGGTCCGCTTCATAGACGGGTGCATCCTCGGGGCGCCGCCGCGGCGACGCCATGCCGAGGCCGTGGCGACGGACTCGCTGGCGAATAGCGACAGGGATCCCGAATGGAGGCGGCCGAGTATCTTGGTTTCGGGGCCGAATCGTTTGTCTTCGTCGTTGGTGCCTGACGGTGATCGTCTCGCGGAGGTGCTCCGGGTGAGGAGCATATCGGGGGATATCGGGGCCGCGAGCGGACTCAAGATGTGTTTTGCGGCGGTGGCCAAGGGGTTTACGGCGCTGGCGACGCAGTCGTTTGCGACGGCGCAGCGGATGGGCGTGGCGGGGGAGCTGAGGAGGGAGCTGGGCGGGATTCTGCCGGGTCACTTGGCGACGGCGGAGAGGAGCGTGCCGGATATGCCGCCGAAGGCGTATCGGTGGGTGGGGGAGATGGAGGAGATTGCGGATACGATGGCGGAGGAGGGGGGTTGGGCGAGGGAGCTGTTTAGGGGCGTGGCGGGTGTGTATAGGGTTGTTGCGGAGGATGAGGTTTTGGGGAGGGAGAAGGTTGGGAAGAGGACGGGGGGGAGGACCCTTGAGGAGGTGGCGTGTGTGTTGGGGGAGGGGTTGGAGCGGAAGAGGAAGAAGATGGAGTAGGGGTGTTGGGAGAGACGAGTCTCGCTGGCAATGGAACATTTGGATTCGGCCGGCCAGGAGGGATATTTGAATTATTTCAGGCAGCTCTGTATAATACAGAGAGGGGGAGCCCGCCGTAGGCGACCCCCGGCAGGGCCCCCGGAGGGATATTTGAACATGGGGGTTATTTTATATAGCTCCTGTATAGCAGAGAAGGAAGTCCGCCACAGGCGGCAGCTCGCCGTGGGTGGCAGGGACTTGAAAGAGATTTCAAGTTACGGTCGGATAGACATTGCTATAGATTCATTTTACATGGTAGCTATCGTCCCGGCATCTGCTAGGCTGTCGCCACGGAGGACCCCGAGGATGCCTCCTGCTCTGGTTTCGGTCTCGGTAGTTTTGATGTATATCCTGGATCCGGGAACACTGAGCTTTGAATCGTGAGGCGGACTAGCGGTGTCGGCATTGGGACGGATGGATGAGTAGATGCCTTGTGTGGACAGAGCTCCGAAATGGTCAGCTACAAGGTACCCCGTCTTCGAAGACTCGTGCTCTTGCGCAGACTCGGAACTCAATGGGGCACCAAAGACAATGCCTGTCGCAGCGGGGCTGGCCACCGTCTCCGCGGACGCCATCGCGGGGACAAAGAACTGGATGTGCGCGCCGGGGGGCGCGAAACTGGAGTTGCTCATGGTTCGCACAAACTTGGCCATTTCTTCTTCCTCGGACGAGGCGAAGTAGGTCTCGCGCGGATCGAGTGATAGGAGGCCTTTCTTGGGGCCCCATCCGCCGCCACCGCTTACTGCGGCGGGTGAGCGGGTTAGAAGAAGGACCGTGTTCCCGAGGCAGATTGAAAGAACTACTTACAGACTTGGTAGAACTGACTACCGGCTTGATGTTGCTGCTGGAGGTACTCGGCACATGCCTCCACGTCAGCCCGCGTCACGGCTTTGCCCGTCAAGATTCCCGAGGGACCGGGAGCGTCTTCGGCCATCCAAGCGCCCCCCTGGGACTTATCCGACGTGACCAATGCCCAGACCCCCATGGGTCCTGATGTCGTCCCGGCCGATCTTTGCTGTTCGAAAATGCTGTTGACGGCGGCTTCCAGCTCCGTTGATGCTGGTATTGACTTGCCGTCCACCTCGATGCCGCGTACAATGTTTCCGAAACTCGCTGTTATTTTGCGAGCGCGAGTCACAGGTGACAAGGCCGCCCATAAGCCAAAGTCGGCGATGGACTGCGCGGGTCGATCAGTTTGCACATGGATGTGCTGCCATTGCTTCTCTGTCCTCTGCTCCGCCTTGGGGCTTCCCCTAGACAAATCGTGCCGGCTTATCAAGAGGGTCGAGGCCCTGTTGTTGAGAAACGTCGTCCGGGCGAGGGGCAGGGTCTGGGAGGATAGCCCAACCTTGAATGTGAGCGCGGCTACGGAATCTCTCTCAAACTTCTCAAGCGGTGGATCTGGTTGCCAGAGTCCGGGCAGCAGCGAATCCAGCTCGCCTCGCAGGACGGATATTCCTGGCGGAGAAAACGGCTCGCCTAAAGCGGGCGCGATATTGTCCACGATGGCACACAGTAGATGGAAATCTTTGATCCTTTCCGAAGCGGCCAGAAGATTTACCAGCTCTGAGTTAAAATCTTGGTCGTCTACTTGCTGGGCCAGCTCTGGCGTGGCTAGCACGACGGCCGCGTTGTGCCTCTTTGGATTTGCTAACACGGCGTTGCCATGGAGCTTGCCTAGGATTTCATGGGGTTGGTCCTATGGTGAACATCAGTAGGCGTGACGTGGAGACGGTATCTGTGCATGTTGGCTTCGTACGTTTGACGATGGATAGTAGGAGAATCGAGTTTGGCTCGATGGGCTCAGCGTAGACAGTTGCCTCCTTGATATGATGGGGCTGCTAGGGGTGAAGCATCTCAGAATGCAACGAGGCGCCATGCTTGTAATGACTGGCCTGGTTAGGCGAGGTTCAAAGTCGTGTTTCTATCTCAAGTCCCAATTGGCCATTTTGGATGTCTCCGTCAAGGAATGGTACTAACACGGAGTATTTCACTGGGAATCTAGAAGGAGAAGAAGATGAAGTAAAGACGTCGTTGATCCCATGAGCCAGTTCTTATCAAACGGTGGCTGAATGACTATGTGGCTGAAGCTGTTTCCGCTGCCAATTCTGACGCACTGCCACACCTTTTCGGACCCCTCCTCATCCCACCAGGCATTTGCGGCATCGCTCTCCAGTGACTCAAAATCAAAATTTTAGTTCAAGTTGGGTTAGCACCGAGGCTCGTCTTTTTTTTTTTTTTTTTTTTTTTCGGTCCAACTCCTCCGTCGGGGCAAGAACGTCAAAGTCCATACATGTAGGGCTTCAGCCAAAAGTCTTCAACACGACGTTCAGACTCGCAGTTCGAGCACTTCGGGTGCGCTCCCTTTCACCCAGCAGACCCTTGACTTCAACCGCCCGTGCCGCCATGGCAGCCAACATCACTCGAGGAAGCCCTGGTAAGATTATTGGTATATACGGTTTGTGTCTTGAGCCATCGGACTGACTGAAATGCTCACTGTAGCTGGGCCCAGCGAAGCAGCTGAAGTAAGAACAAGACACCCCAACCGCCGATCGAGACGATGCCGCACGAGCCTGGAAGCTAATAATAAATAGAAGGCGAATCACGCCGCCCAGGCTGCTTCGGCTGGTGACGATGGAACTCCCAAGGTGAAGACAGAGAAGGACTGTAGGTTTTGCCCCCTTTGTGAACTGCTCACCCCAGCAGGATGAATGTGAAATGATATTGATTCATACATCAAGTGGAAAAGGAGCGAAAGAAGGCGGAAAAGGCTGCTAAGCTTGAGGCAAAGAAGGCAAAGGCTGCTCAAATGGCGGCAAATGCTGCCAACAAGGAAAAGAAGGTCAAGGAGAAGAAGGCCGAGGAAGTTGTTCCCCCGTACATCGAGGATACGCCCGTCGGCGAGAAGAAGCGCATACGATCATTCGAGGATCCCAATTTCAAGGCCTACGACCCCATCGCCGTCGAATCAGCGTGGTATGACTGGTGGCAAAAGGAAGGCTTCTTCAAGCCACAGTTCACTCCCGAGGGCAAGGTCAAGGAAGCCGGTAGCTTCGTCATTGTCCACCCTCCACCCAACGTCACCGGCTCTCTGCACATGGGTCATGCCCTGGGTGATTCTCTGCAAGATCTCTTGATCCGATGGAACCGAATGAACGGGAAGACCACGTTATGGCTTCCCGGTTGCGACCACGCTGGTATTGCCACGCAGAGCGTTGTCGAAAAGATGCTGTGGAGGAAGGAGAAAAAGACTAGACACGATCTTGGTAGAGAAAAGTTTGTGGAGACTGTTTGGGAATGGAAGGAAGACTATCACAAGCGTATCAACAAGGCGCTCACACATATGGGTGGTTCATTTGATTGGAGCCGAGAGGGTACGTTTCTTTAACGTTCGTCTGAGGCAGCAATGTTGTCGACGAAAATCATTGACACGCATGTAGCCTTTACCATGGATGCAAACCTTTCTGCTGCCGTCGCCGAAACATTCGTCCGACTTCACGAGGAAGGCATCATTTACAGAGCGAACCGACTTGTCAACTGGTGCACACACTTGAACACGGCCCTTTCGAACTTGGAAGTTGAGAACAAGGAGCTCACTGGTCGGACTTTGCTTGATGTTCCAGGGTACGAAAGGAAGGTTGAGTTTGGTGTCATTGTTCACTTCAAGTATCCCATTGAGGGCTCAAACGAGACCATCGAGGTTGCTACCACTCGTATTGAGACAATGCTTGGCGACTCTGGTATTGCCATTCATCCCAACGACGCCCGCTACAAGCACCTTGTCGGCAAGAACGCCGTGCATCCCTTCATTCCTGGCCGCAAGCTTCCCATCATCGCCGATGAGTACGTCGAGATGGAGTTTGGAACTGGTGCCGTAAAGTTGACGCCTGCACATGACCCCAACGATTTCAACCTCGGCCAAAAGCACAACCTGGAATTCATCAATATTCTGACAGACGATGGGTTGATGAACGAGAACGCAGGCTCGTTCAAGGGCCAAAAGCGCTTCGACGTCCGCTACTCTATCCAGGACGCTCTGAAAGAGGAGGGCCTGTACGTTGACAAGAAGGATAACGCCATGAAGGTGCCCATGTGTATAAAGTCGATGGATATCATTGAGCCCATCATGAAGCCTCAATGGTGGGTCCGCATGAAGGAGCTTGCTGAGCCTGCCATGCAGGTTGTCCGAGATGGCAGGATCAAGATTAGACCCGATACGGCCGAGAGAAGCTACTTTCGCTGGCTCGAGGACATCAACGACTGGTGCATCAGCAGGCAGCTGTGGTGGGGACATCGCTGCCCTGTCTACTTTGCTCATGTTGAAGGTGTTGCCAAAGATACTGCAAACAATGAGCTTTGGTTCTCGGGCCGAACTCGTGAAGAAGCCGAGAAGAAGGCTGCTGCCACTCTTCCAGGAAAAAAATTTACTCTTGAGCAGGATGAGGATGTTCTTGACAGTAAGTTCAAAAAAAAAAGGAATTCTTTTCGTGTTCAGCGCTCATCATGCACTTCAGCTTGGTTTTCTTCTGGACTTTGGCCGTTCAGCACACTCGGCTGGCCCAACAAGACGCATGATTTGGATACATTGTATCCCACCACTGTCCTCGAGACCGGGTGGGATATCTTGTTCTTCTGGATCGCTCGCATGATCACCCTAGGCTTGAAGATGACCGGCAAGGTCCCCTTCAAAGAAGTTTTTTGCCACAGTCTTGTCCGTGACTCGGAAGGTCGAAAGATGAGCAAGAGCCTGGGTAACGTCATTGATCCTCTTGACGTCATCTCTGGTATCAAGCTGCAAGATTTGCATGATAAGCTCTGTCAAGGAAATCTGCATCCCGGCGAGGTTGAAAAGGCCACCAAGTACCAAAAAACTGCGTTTCCTGACGGCATTCCCCAATGCGGTGCGGATGCTCTACGTCTCACCATGATCAATGCCACCACTGGCGGGAGTGACATTAATTTGGACGTAAAAGTGTAAGTCTGCCTTTTGAAGACTGACAACCTCGTTCTGGTTTTCTAACATGCCACGTAGCATCCACGGATACCGCAAATTCTGTAATAAGATTGTAAGTCGTGCGACTACGAAGTCCATCACTCAACTGTGAACTTACCCTAATAATTCTTACTTTTATTTTTTCAGTTCCAAGCCACCAAATACGTCTTAGGCAGCTTGCCTGAAGGCTTTACGCCCACCAAGGACGGCAATGTCCGCGGCAAGACGTTGGCCGAGCGATGGATTCTTCACAAGATGAACAGTGCCACGCGGGATCTCAACGTCGCGATTGCGGACCGCGAATTCCAAAAGTCTACGACCGTCATTTACAAGTACTGGTATGCCGAGCTATGCGATGTGTACATTGAGAACTCCAAGGCCATCATTCGCGATGGCACAGAGGAAGAGCGCCAGTCTGCTCTTCAGACACTGTACACCGCTCTGGAGGCGGCCCTGACTCTGATTCACCCGTTCATGCCCTACATCACAGAGGAGATGTGGCAACGGATGCCTCGCCGGCCGGGAGATGACACCAATTCCATCATGGTGGCCAAGTATCCGCAATACAGCCCGGTCCTCGATGACCCCGCGTCAGAAGCCGCTTACGAGCTCGTCCTGGCCTGCACAAAGGCGGCCCGATCACTCATGTCCGAGTATGCACTCAAGGAAAACGCCAAAGGTAGGCAACCTAGTGCCAATCCCCCTTTCTTGTTCTTTTGCTTCTTCTTTGTGCCTCATTCTATCCATTATTTAGCGACCTTGTACATTACTGACTCTGTTGCTCCACACCAGTCTTTGTCCAAGCATACAACGAGGAGGCTCTGCGAACTTGCCACGCCGAGGTCGCATCCATCAAGTCCCTCAGCGGCAAGAGCGTCCAGACAATGGAAGTGATTGGCCCGGATGCCCCCCGGCCCGCCGGATGCGTCGCATACCCCGTGTCTACCTCTGCCGCCGTCTTCCTGCACGTCAAGGGCCGTGTCGACCTCGATGCGGAGATTGCCAAGGCCCAGAAGAAGCTGGAAAAGTCCGAGCTGAGCGTCCAGAAGCAGGAGAAGATTCTGCTGGACCCGGGGTACAAGGAGAAGGTCTCGGCGGCGGTGCGCGAGCAGGACGAGCAGCGACTGGCCGACGCGCAGCAGGAGGTGGTTAGTTTTGAGGAAACCATCAAGCAGTTTGAGCAGCTCAAGGTTGAGTAGACAACGAGCGGCCGCAGAAGAAGATTAGCAGTACGCTAGTAGCCATAGACAGTCGATCTATTCCTGCCGGTGTACCTCGTGCATGACAAGGGCAAAAGTGAGGCAAGGTATTGACGTTGCAAATCGAATTGTTACGAAAGAAGTAGTCCACCGAAACAGGTTCTACCCGCTGCGACTTCATCTCCTCATACCAAGACAAAACTCATCTCCTGATGACTCTGCGATACTCATCACCACGCGCCCTTGCCTCCTCCTCCTCCTCCTCCTCCTCCTCCTCCTCCTCCTCCTGCTGCTCCTCCACCACCACCCCCACCACCACCAGCAGACGCCTCGTCATTCTTCCGCCCGCCCCCCTTGACGGGCTTCGACTGCGCCGCCTCATGCCTCCTCAAGTCCTCGGGAACCTTGGAGATGGAGCTCTTGCTGAGCATCTGCCTCAAGTCATACATGACGTCTGCGTCCTCGCTCCCCAGAAAGGTGATGGCGACGCCGCTCTTGCCCGCACGGCCCGTGCGACCAATCCGATGGGTGTAGCTCTCGATGTTGGTCGCCATGTTGAAGTTGACGACGAGGGACACGTCCGGCACGTCGATGCCGCGGCCGGCGAGGTCCGTCGCGACAAGGATCTGGGTCTGGCCGGCGCGGACGGAGGCGAGGGCGGCCTCGCGCTGCTCCTGCGTCTTGGAGCCGTGCAGGGTGACGGTGGACCAGCCCATGGAGCGGATGTCGCGGGCGACGGCGTCGCAGTTGCGCTTGATGTTGACGAAGACGATGATGGGGGGCGCGAACTCGTTCTTGGAGAGAATCTCGCGGAGGCGCTTCTTGCGGCGGTCCTCGCCCGAGACGAGTTCGACGCGCTGCTCGACGGTGTCGACGGCCTCGCCGGCGTTGCCGATGGTGGCGGTGGCGGGCCGCCGGAGGTACTTCTTGGCGATGCGCTCGACGACGGGGGGCATCGTGGCCGTGTACATCATGGTCTGGCGGTACTTGTCGCGGCCGCCGAGGTGGCGCTTCATGAGCTGGGCGTTCTCGGCCTCGTCCGTGTCGGGCTTCTCGTTGGTGACGGGGAGGGCGTCGAGGATCTTGTTGACCGACTCCTCGAAGCCGAGGTCGATCATGCGGTCGGCCTCGTCCATGATGACGTAGCAGCACTGGGAGAGGACCAGCAGCCGGCGCTCGATGCAGTCGACGAGGCGGCCGGGGGTGGCGACGATGATCTCGGCGCCGTTGCGCAGCGCAAAGGCCTGCTCCTCGAGGGAGTGCCCGCCGACGATGCTCACGCAGCGGAAGCCGAGGGGCTCGGCGAACTTGCGGGCCTCGGTCTCGATCTGCTGGACGAGCTCGCGCGTGGGCGCCAGGATGAGCGCGTACGGCCCGTCGTTCTTGTTGCCCTCGGTCAGCGGCGGGAGGTCCGAGATGTAGACGAGGAGGGGCAGGAGAAAGGCGGCCGTCTTGCCGGAGCCGGTCACGGCCACGCCGATGAGGTCCCGCGCCTGCAGCGCGATGGGGATCGCCGCCCGCTGGATCGGCGTCGGCTCCCGGTAGCCCACGCGCTCGACCACGCCGAGCAGCCGCGGGGGGAGGCCCGACTCGGCCCAGTTGCGCATCGGGTCGGGGATCGCGCCCCCCTTGGTCGCGATGCCAAAGTCCTCCTTGAAGATGCGCCAGTCGCGCTCGCGCATCTCCTCGAGCCGCTTCTCGGACCAGTGCCGCCCGAGGCCGGTCCTCTCGGCCCGCGCCTTGGCCTTGGCCCGCGCCCGGTGGAAGTCCTCCATGATGCCCCGCGCGCGCTCCCTGCCGTTCTCCGCGTCCCGCTCCTCGATCAGCCGCGCGCGCTTCCGCGCCCGCCGCTCCGCCTCGTCGTCGAACTCGCCGCCCACGCCCGCGAGCGAGAAGCCCCTGTTGATGCTCTGGTTCGCGTAGATCGGGTCGTTGTCCCGCGACGTGTCGTCCTCGAGGTCCCACTCAAAGTTGAACTTCTTCTCCGTCGTCCGCATGCGCTTCTTCTGCGCCGAAAAGTTGGACTGCTTGTTCACCTGCGGTCCGAGGTACCGCGACCGCAGGAGCGACGCCTCGATGTCCTCTGCCGACTTCTTGTCCCCGTTCTTCTTCTCGCTCTTCTTCTCCGTCCTCGCCGCGGGCCGGGTCATCGATCGCGGACCCGTCGGGATCTGCGGCAGCTGCCCGAAGTCGTTTGTCGAGGCGGACGGCCCCCCGCCCCTGGCGGATGGGCCGCCGCCGGACCGCGACTCCCACCTTCTCTCGTCCTGTCTGCGCCTCCGGGCCTCCTCGACGGCCTTTCGCCTCCTCTCCTCCTCCTCCTGCTTGGCCTTTTCGGCCGCCAGCCGCTCGCGCTGGGCTTTGGGTATGAAGCGAGGCTTTGCGGCGGCCGCGTCGGCGGCCTTTTTCTGCCGCAGCATCTCTTCTATGTCAAGAGGCATGGCTGTGGCTTTCATGGGACAGGGGACCTGTTCACGCCTTGGTTTGCGAAGCGGTGCTTTCGTGGCGGTGCTGTGATTGCCGAGACGAGACGACAGTCCAGGCACGAGTCCATGAAATGAAGGCGGTGCAAAGAAGCTTGCCCAAGCAAGGCTGTGGAACTTTCCAGCTGCTGAGCAGGCGTCCCGCCAATCAGATCCCTCCCGCGTGCGCTGCACACACACCACCCACACCACCCACACCAAAGGAGGGGGGGTCCCGGCGCAGCCTCGACAGACTGCACCTCATCGAGGACCAGAACTCGGATTGAATGTGAAATCCCCTCCCTCGAGTGTCAATTTCCGGCATTCCTCTCCGCGGACGGACAGACAATTTCCCCTCCCCCTCCCCCTCCCCCTCCAAAGGCCCCGCCATGGCCTCGGCCTCCAAATACATCCAGCTCGCCAAGACGCTGCCAGAGCCCCTCCGGCGGTTCCTCGCCCGGTGGCCGCCAGCCTCTCTCCGGACGCCCGACGCCGCCCCGACGCCCTTCCAGGAGCAACGGCCGGATCCCTTCCGGTTCCATAAACACCCCCTCACGGGCAAGTGGCAGGGCCCCGCGTACTCGGCCCGGCGACAGGCGCAGCTCGTCCAGATGGCGCGCGGGCACGGCATAGAAGAGCTCCTGCCGGAAACCACCGCCAAGGCGACGGAGAACCGTCTCGCGTACCGCGTCGAGCACGGCCTGCGGGTAAAGGGCACGGGTGTGGGACAGAGAGTCAAGGGACACATCCACGAGCGACACATGATTGCCAAGTACGTCACCTGCGCCTTTTTCCCCCCATGATCCTTTCTTCTCGTCTTGCCACAGCCGAGACGCCGACGGAAACAATTCTCGAGCAAGAAAAGCGAGCATAGACTAACAGGCCGGTGTGCAGGATGGAGAGGCGAAGAAGGGCCATGTTGGAGATGCCACAGCTCATCAAGGCCTGGAAGAGGGTTCGTTGTCCTCACCTCCCCTCGTCCCCTGTTGACTTACGACCGGCTTGCGTCAACGCATAACCATGTGCTGACCACTGAGCTTGACGCAGATCGGGAAGCGCAACTGGACCAAGTGGCCGAAATAGATTCTCCGGAGCAGGCAGGGACTTCCGCCGTAGGCGGCATGGCCCCCGGCAGGGCCCCCGGAGGCTTCTCAGCATCTAGATGGCGTCGTGTATATTTCATGTGTTTCTGTAGTACTACCACCCGGGAGAAGGGGCGAAGAGAAAGACTCTTCATTCCGCACGCTGTCCCGAGGTGGGAAGCGCCCTTCTGCTTATTCTTCTCCACCGACTCACACGAAACCATGACCTCGCCTTCCAGAACACAACAACAGACGAGGTCCATGGTTTTGACACCAAATATCCCTCCGGGGGCCCTGCCGGGGGCCGCCTGCGGCGAGCTGCCGCCTCCGGCGGACGTCCCTCGCCATATTATACAAAAGACCTATTAAATAATCACTCTTAATCCTTTGCTCCTGAATATCCCTCCGGGGGCCCTTCCGGGGGCCGCCTGCAGCGAGCTCCCGCCTCCGGCGGACTTCCCTCCCATATTATACAAAAGACCTATTAAATAATCACCCTGAATCCTATGCTCCTGAATATCCCTCCGGGGGCCCTCACCACCCATCACCAGATCACGTGACATGGGCGAAATGCTCCCCAACTTGACTTTCCCATCCACCGCATCCTGCAAATCTCCCACCTCCTCCAGCCGCTACCTCGCTGTCCAAAAAAGCGGAAGAAAAAAGGAAATTCGTCTTTCGCCAAAGTCACCATCCGTCCATCCGTCCATCCGTCCATCCATCCGTCCGTCCATCCATCCGTCCATCCATCCATCCGTCCATCCATCCATCCGTCCATCCATCCATCCGTCCATCCGTCCGTCCATCCATGGCCATCCCCGCCTCCTCAACCACACCCCACCATCCCACCCACTACGCAGTCCTCGGCCTGACACCCTCCCTCCTCGACAGCCTCGACACCTCCCAACGACAACAGCACCCCTCCTCGATGCTCCTAAAAAGGGCCTACCACGGGGCCCTCCTCCGCCACCACCCCGATAAGCAGATCCCCTCCTCCTGCTCCTCCCCCCCTCCTCGTTCGGCCTCAACCTCATCACGCACACCCCCCTCAAACACCTACACAATCGACCAGATCGCCACAGCCTTCGCCGTCCTCTCCTCCCCCCACCAACGCGCCGCCTACGACGCAGCTCTCCGCCAGGCACGCGCCCTCACGGGATCAACAACGCCCCGTTTCCAGACTGGCGTCGAAGACATCGACCTAGACGACCTCCGCTTTGACCAAGGGACGCGGCGCTGGCACAGGTCGTGTCGGTGCGGCAACGAAAGGGGCTACCTGTTCGGCGAAGACGATTTGGTCCCGGTGGAGGAGGAGGGCGTCCTGCTGGTTGGGTGCCAGGATTGCAGTCTCTGGTTGCGAGTCCACTTTGCTGTTGTGGATGACGGGGTTGATCCGACGGCATTCAAAGAGGAACGAATAAACAACATCAGTTGACATGAATAATAGAGAAAGTCAGATGCAGCTGTCGCTGAACAGCAACACTTTATTGTGCACCCCAGGTGCCGACAAGTTGGACAGGCACACGTACGAGTTGACTTTGCTATTGCAGATGACGTGGTTGATCCAACAGCATTCGACGAGATAATAATCAGCGACATCAGTTACTGTTGACAATGGAAAAGGTCAAATGCAGCTGTCCGCACTTGACGAGACAATAATCGACAACATCAGTCGACGTTAACATAGAAAGTCAAATACAGCTGTCGCTGACGACGTCAATGCACCCAAGTGCCGACAAGTTGGACAAGCACAAACGAATCAATTTTGCACCTGGAAACGAGGCAGGCTGAGCAGAGGAAGACCTAGGCGATCATCACACCCTTGGTTGAAAGCAATTTTGTTATTTTTTTTTTAAATTTGTCCAGACGGTATCTCGCATTAGAGTCTAAAGGCAGAACTTCCAAAACAAATGCTCTTCCTCTGGGACCACGTGCCGGTCCGTCGGACAGTAGTAGGGGGCAGCCATCAAAAGTCTGCTTCCATTGTATACGCGCATTTACCTAAAAGATGCCGAAGCACTTGATCAAAAATAAAACACAAGTCTTCCATCCACTCCAAAGACACCAATCCGCCCGAGGCCATGGTGATCAACTCATATACCTTGGCAGCATAATAATCTGTTTTCTTTTTCTTCCGTCTTTTACTCAGTGGCCTTGGTCTCCTCGGTAGAGGGGGCGGCGGCGGCGGGCTCGGCGGCGGCGGCGGTGTCTTCCTTGACAGGAGCATCAGCAGGGCCAGCAGCACCAGTCTCAGCTTCGGACGAAGTCCACAGGGTCTGCATAACGACGTCAGCGTAAAAAGACACTCTCGATGCGGACAACATTGTCCACGTACCAAGTTGTCACGCAGAAGCTGCATAATGAGAGTGGAGTCCTTGTAGCTCTCCTCGCTCAAAGTGTCGAGTTCTGTGGTACAAAAGTTAGCCACACCATATCGTGGCGGCGGGTCACGGCGTGTCCATACCAGCGATGGCATCATCGAAAGCCTGCTTGGCCAAATGACAAGCCTGATCAGGAGCGTTCAAAATCTCGTAGTAGAAGACGGAAAAGTTGAGTGCGAGGCCCAGGCGGATCGGGTGGGTAGGGGGGAGCTCGGTCTGGGCGACCTCGGTGGCAGCCTTGTATGCCTCAAGGGACTGGTCGGCGGATTCCTTGCGGCGATCACCAATGGCGAACTCGGCAAGGTAGCGGTGATAGTCGCCCTTCCTGTTATGAAGAATAAGTCAAGGGTTGGGGGGCGTTTGGATGGTGTGCTGCAAAAGAGACGTACATCTTGTGGTAGAAGACCTTGGACTCGCCAGACTTGGCAGAAGGAATGAGGTGCTTGTCGAGGACATCGAGAATGTCCTCGCAGATCTTGGCGAGCTCGGCCTCAATCTTTTGCCGGTACTCCTTGATGAGGGTAACCTGGGACGAATTACCCTTGGACTCCTCCTTCTGTTCGATGGAAGTGACTATTCTCCACGAGGCACGGCGAGCGCCAATGACATTCTTGTAGGCGACGGACAAGAGGTTGCGCTCCTCGACGGTCAGGTCGCGATCCTCGGAGGCGACAATCTTCATGTTGTCGACCATCTCTGTGAAGAGGCGGGCGAGGTCAGCGCGGGATGGAGTTCCTCGGACATGAGTTGTCGGTTGCGAGCATGTTACGTACCTTCGTATCGCTCAGCCTGCTCAGCGAGCTTGGCCAGATAGACGGCATCTTCGTGACCCATTTTGAAGAATGGTGAAGGCTAAAGACGGCACAGATAAGACGTTAGCGTGGATGTGCAATGAAGAACTTGGCGAGAGACGTTGGTATTCTGGCTTGAGAGTGGCCACCGCTTGAGGTCCACAAAGTGTCCGCAGCCCGTGCAGGTTTTGGGCAGGAAAGCGGTCAGTGAGTTGACCTTGTCATGAAAGCAACTTGCTTTGCAGCGGCCGAACCGCGCAAGAAGAAGAAAAATAGAAGGGGCGTGCACCGATTGCATGAGATGCACCAAATCCCTCGTGGAATCGAGATGCCAATGAGCCAAACACGACATTGTTTCGGCGCCTCACGACCCTCTGCCGTCGCGGTGGGGTTCGTCAAGAGGCCAAGTCGAGGCCGTCGAAAGGAGCGTTTGCGTCACCAAGCGGGCGTGCCCGCCCTCCCTTCTGCACAAGTTGCAAAGCCGGTGCGTGTTTTCGATGCGCCGTGTGCTTGCTGCTGCCGACCGCCCCTTGGGCGGCCCAACAGCCTGTTGGGTCGTGTCGAATTACGTGCTTCACCACGTTGGGGAAGTGGGAGGACACAACCATGACGACGGGGCGCGACGCAACAGGACAGAAAGGCAGCAGAGCAGACGGAGAGAGACAGGAGGCAGGCAGCAATAGGGAGCGGACACTATACACACCGAAGTAGAATTGAGATGTAGACCGGGGAGGCGTACGCGGACGAAGCTGGGGGTGCTGTGGTTGAGTGCACGACGGATGCCTGGCGCAAACGATGGCTGCGGCGGTTGTTTGTTGAGAAGTTTGGGGATAAAAGAGGCCGATGAGGGAAAAGCGTCTGGTGGGATGGTGGTGGGATGAAATGAATGGACAGGAAGGAAACGGGAGGGCAGCTGGGCAGCTGGCCGTGCTTCAGCCAGGCAGCGGCAGATTGATTCGACACACCTGGACACTTGCGCGCCACCCCTGCCCCGCCCGCGTACCCGCCAGTTGACCTTGACCGGAACAGGATGCCCGTCAGCGCAATTTCGACTCTGTATCACGCTCCCACTTACCCGGTAGCTTTCCCTCCTCCAGCTGCCCAAAGACGGGGGGGGGCAGCTCGTGTTGGCGGCTGATGAGCCTCTGAAAATTGTTTTGTTGATTCGGTCATCCGTCATTTGACCAGCAGACACAGGCGAGGCTCTTTATTTTTCCTGCTTGGCTCCGTCCGCGGCAATTCCATGGTGGTGAGGCACATCTGGGTTTGGTTCTGCTGCACGTGCTGAAGGCGTAAAACCTGTCGAGGGCGAAAAATCATAAACCTGGGGCCGTAAGTCTTGCTTGCGACAAAAACATTGCCTGCATCAGCATTTGTCCTGCACCAATGCACGCGTCTTCATCTCGCCATTGTTCAAATAGGAGGACCTGCTGTATGTGGAACGTCTTCCATTCCCAGTGCTCTGCAGAGGACGTGCATGGCATATCCAAGGAAGCATCATTGGATGTCCTGTTATCAGAGCACCGCTGAACCACACCACTCGTCGACCCAAAACAAAGTAACGCCTTACTGCATGCCACCAGGCCAGTTGGATCCGCCCTGCCAACCGACGGTCAGGCCACACCACCCAGGCCACCACCACCCAGGCCACCACCACCCAGGCCACCACCACCCAGGCCACCACCACCAAGAACCACCACCAAGAACCACCACCTCCGCTCCCACCAGCAGCAAGTAGCCCACCAGCAGCAAGTAGCCAAACTCACCGCGTGTGTGTGTGCACCGCTGCCAGCCATCAGCTCCCACCCATAGATCAACTGTCAGGCGGCCGGCCACCCGCCCTCAGGTAACCTACCCACCCACCCAGACGTCATAAACCAACACCCAACCACCACCACGCCACAAACCTCATTCTCTTCCACCCCCAACTCCTCCTCCCACCACCACAAAAAAAGAAAACATCTCAATCGCCCACCATGCTCCGCACAGCCCTCACCAAGGCGGCTCCCCTCCGTTCCCTCCGAGCGACCCTCACCACCACTGCTCGCGCCATGGCCGCCGGTGATACTGGTGCTCCCCCAAAGACCGGAGGCACAGGGTGAGTCGTTTTTCCCCTTCCCCGCCACGATGGCCCCTCCATCAATTGACAACCGTCTGCTCGATGGATGGATGGATGGATGGATGGATGGATGGATGGATGGCTGGATGGATGGATGGCTGGATGGATGGCTGCTGACCATTGTTTGTTTTTTTCCCAAAAACATAGCGATGCCTTCCAGCGCCGCGAGCGCGCAAGCGAGGACTTTGCCATTCGCGAGCGCGAGAAGGAGAAGCTCAAGGAGCTCAAGAAGAAGCTCCAGGAGCAGCAGCAGCATCTGCAGCGCCTCTCCGACCACATGTAAGCCAATGGCCGTTCTCTACCTGTGGGAGCCGTGCAATGGAGCCCGGTCATCAGCAGATGCTAACACGTTGACCACCCTCTGCAGTGAGGAGATAACCAGAGACCAGGGTGGTGAGAAGAACTAGGCTTGTTGCCGACTTCCCGAGCACGTCACCAGAAGCCCGAGACGTGATGATGGCCGATCACCACGGTTGCGACTCGGAACGCTTGACACAAAGGCCCCGAAAAGAACAAGACCGAAAGTTGGGATGTAGGGCCAAAAACAAAAGATTTTTCAGTAAAACTCGGTGGTCTTGCCTGGCCCATCATCTACGCTAGTGTACAAATATCTACTCATTGTCCCTTCTCAAGTGTCGTGAAGAAAATCAGTCTTGTTTCTGCATGATATCCCCTACTGTGTCGTTAGATATCACCTGCTCTGATAGCATTGTCCCAACCCTACCTTCTGGAAAGAGACAAGGACAGGAAAAGAACTCCGTTTGACGAGGCCAAAGACTTCAACCAACATGATACACATCATCGTCGACCATGGTATGAGCGGTAAAAGCCTTCCGCCGCGTCGCTTTCCGCCCCAGCATAGTGACTGCTAAGAGAGTTGCTGGACTGTTGTGCCGCCGCGACCTTTGCCTGCAACGCCGAGGCATTCACGTCAATCCACTGCAACTGCGTCAAATGACTGTTGAGGACCCGAACAATTTGGCTCAACTGCAACGTCGCAACGGTTAGCCGGTGCAACGCTCCAAAACGGCCATGATGTAAACGGTGCGCGTTGGTAAAACCTACAGGATCTTCCGTCTTGGCCCCCTTACTCAACGTCCCAGAAATGTCGTTGATCTCCTTGACCATCTTGGAAAGGTCGCGTGATTTCTCATCCAAATGCTGCGTCAGCTTCTCGGCTAGCTTGTACGTGCGCTCGCGCTCCTGATCCGGACCAGCAAGCTGCTCTCCCGGACCAATCTGCTTGGCAAACATGTCCTGAGCCTCCGATTCATAGCGGTTCAGCCAGGCCTCCAGCTCTTCTTGCTGGCTTTCCACCGCAGCGAGCTGCCGCTCGATTTCGTGGCTGGCGCGCTCCGCCTCAAACGTATCCAGATAGAGCTTCTGGATCTTCTCGCCGTTCTCGACCAGACTGCGATCCCAGCCGGACACTACGGCGGCTTGCTCCTTGAATTCCTTCTGATACTTGGTCAGGTCGGAAGCCCATCTTGTAACAATATCTTCCATGGTCTTGTTCTTGAGCCTGGCCATTTGCGACGTAGGTCCCGTTGTGGATGCCCCCAAGGCACCTGGAGCGCCGCTCTGAGTCGCAGGCCCGGGCTCCTCCCTGCTCCGAGACCCGTCCTTGTTTGCAGTGTCTGCAGTAGGTTTGGCGCCGAGAAGCCCGCCAGCTGCGGGAGCGGATGCCGCAGGCGCCGCGCTACTGGATGGGGCCGTCGTAGCCGCAGGCTGGGAAGCCGTTGATGTGGCTGCGCCGCCTCCAAAGAGCAAAGGCGCCGGCTTTGGTGTGCTGGTCGCGGCTGTGGAGGACTGGTTCGCACCACCAAACAGAGCGGGTTCTCCAGACGCGGCTGCAGGCTTGTTTCCGAATTCACTTCCCGCAGATGAGCCAGCACCAGCTTTGCCGCCTCCGAACAGAGACGAAGGAGTGGTTGAGAAAGATGCCCCTGAAGTAGCTGGCTTAGCCGCCGCCGCAGATGTGCCGATCGCAGATGCAGGTGTGGATGTATCAGTCGGAGGAGCTCCCGCGGGAGTTGTGGATGGCAGAGACAACAAGGGTTTAGCTGGGGTGGCCGCAGCAGTGGCAGGAGTTGCGCTTTCTGCAGCAGTCGTAGAGGCTGTGCCGGTATTTTTGCCTCCGAGAAAAGAGCTTCCTGTATTCGCGAAGAGACCTGTTGACGGCGCGGCCGTCGTGGTCGCGTTCTGCGGCTGGGAGGCGCCAGTTTGGGCGTCAAAAACAGACGAGCCTGATACAGGAGCAGCACCTCCGAATACTATGGGCTTGGAAGAAGCACCAGCGGCGCCGAATAGCTTCCCCGTAGAAGGAGCTGCTGACGTAGATGCAGCAGATTTATCACTCGCCGCAGCCCCAAAGGGGCCACCGGCTGATGGTGTTGTCGACGCGCCTCCGAAAAAATTACCGCCAGATGTAGGAGTTGTGCTTGCGTTTGCAGATGAGCTGGCACCGCCAAATAAACCTCCTGCTGGCTTCTCGGCTTCCCCTGCTGGCTCCTGGCCGAAGACGGGCCGGCCACTATTCGACGCGGTTGTGGTGTTGCCAGAGGTGCCACCTAGACCGCCGAACGAAAAAGACGGAATGCCTCCAGGGGCCTCACGAAAGAGACCACCCGACGGGGGGGCCGTAGTCGTCGCATTGTTCGAAGGCGCGCTGGATGAGGAAGAAGTCCCAAAGTTGAACCCCGACATGGTGTCTTTCGCCATGGGAGGCAGACGGTAGATTGTGGTCGTCGCTGGGGTCGGAAAGAAGGATGAAAAAAAGAAGAGAGGAAGGGGTTTGGGCTCTTCGAAGAAGTGAAAATGCACCACGCCAAGATACAGGGAGGCAACTTTGGCTACCTCTAGGACCGAGACCACTGCTGTTAGAACCGCTGATGCGGTTGAGGATCAATTGCCAAGGCGAGGAAAAGCTTGTCCGAGACAAAATTCCGGCAGGGGAGCTTCTTTTTTTTTTTCTGGTGATGATGTTCCAGCTCCACGCGCTGGGCTGGGTTGGCGCGCTGCAGCTCTAAAGGTACGTACCGGATGAACCAATCGAAACGTCCTGCCCAATCGACATAAAAGGTTGATAGTATGATGCACCCCACTTATTTACAATGTTTCCTGCACGTATCGCGACCAGAGACTCCCAGACCACAATCATCGAGTTGATAGCCCCACGTGATGGATCTAGATGGATCTACAATAAGTAGACTTCAACCCCCCTTGGCTTTGTATCGCTATCCCTCAACGTTTCAAAAGACGGGCTTGAACGAGGCCATCATCAAGGCCACATCCCAGAGGACAGCTTGACGTGTCGCCCCCCGTTGTACGTCTCTGCCGGGCCGACCAAGCTCCCGTGCGCATTCGAGGTCGACAACTTACAAATAGTACCCTTCAGGCTCGCCTAGAGATTTGTCGGTTGCACACCATTATACAACTACTCGACGGTGCAAAATCCTCAAATGGCACATCCCGAGGGATTGCAGCCCCCGCCAGATATGAACATGGCCGACCCCGGGGCTCACCAGCTATGTATGCTTCGCACCTTCGCTAATAGCAGGCAGAAATTCTGACAGTGACATAGCCGAGCCAGAATCTTCAGACGCAGAGGATCACTTCATAGACGCCCAGTCAAATCCGATGACACCACGCATAAGCCCGTCGCTACCAAAACCCCGAGTGGAAACGACTGATTCTGCCCCCGCGGATGGCCAAGTTCCAGGCACAGCGGCGCATCAAATGAGGGAAGCAGATGCGCGGCTAGACGAGATTGCAATCGCAAACGATGACGCAGACCACGACGTTGAGACCACATCAACGGAAACGCCGAGACAAGAAGTGCCAACAACTGTGCTCGAGCCTGTGGAGTCCGACGACGGGGAATCCCGTATACCGACGCGGTCGCCGGATGTCGATGCCGAGCCTGATTTTGTGTCAGAGCCACGGAAGCACGGCGGGGAGACGACCAGCGTCAGGGAAGGGAATGCGGAAGAGGGAGAGCAAGACGACGACTTTGACGACTTTGAAGAGGGGGCCCACGATGAAGAGTTTGATGATTTCGAAGACGGCTTTCAGCAGCCACAATTTTCACCAGCGGCTTCACATGCCCCGCCGCCAGTCCTCTCGTCGCAGCTTCCATTTGTATGATTCGCGCTCAATAACTCGAACCCCTAGTATCCTCCATCTAACAAAGGCCTCTTTCCAGTCCATACCCGACTTCGACGGACTCGACCCAGACGAGGTCTTGTCCGCGACAGAGCAATGCCTAGACAGCCTCTTCCCCCCCGAAGAAGTCGACATTCCAACCCCCCCAACGCTCCCGAACGAACCATCCCTGTTCCTGACACCACGATCCGCCTCGTTATGGTCACAACTTGTTGCCCCCCCGCCCTTGGCCCCTCCGGACTGGATCCGCTCACGCACCCGACGCCTGTTCCTCGTATCCCTCGGCGTCCCCGTCGATCTAGACGAGATCCTCCCGGCGTCAAAACAAAAGAAGCTCATTCTGCCTTCTGTGAATGTGCGTCCCTCCTCGCCCAGAACATCGAGCGACTCCCGGTCTGCCTCCCGCCTGCGACAAGGCGAAGGAAATACATCCTCCACCTCGGTCGACACGCAAGGAAAGCCCAGCGTTTCCAAGAAGAGAAAAGGGCCGCCGCCAGAGCCCGAGCTCGATCTCGTCGCCGCACGGTACCTCTGTACGACAACAGACGAGGCCCTCGACGGCATGACAGACGAAGAGCTGAAGCACCATGTTGCCAAGTTGGAGGCCATGCAGGGGACGGCAAAGGAAGTACTGGAGTACTGGCGGAAACGTACGGATGAGAAAATTGGCGATCGGGAGGCCTTCGAGGGGGTCATAGAAAATCTCGTAAAACATGCGCGTAAAGTCAGAAAGTAACAAACGAATCATGATGAACAAGGAAAATGATGCCTTTTTATTCAACAAAGGGAAAGGAAAGAAATAACGTGTCCAAATATGAGGTGTTTTTATCTAAATGGAGCAGCTACTGAATTTTATGCATGTCCGTCCTGCTTCGACAAATTTGCAACCAACCCCATGTCTCGAGATCCCCATAATCCATTCACCTTCTACATCTCACAAGACACTACGACCGCCAGGAATCTAACCAACAGGACCTGCAACACAGTAATGCCCTGTATTTTGCAATCGAACTGACTCCCCTTGAATTGAGCGCCAGCCGCTTCCGGCAAAACAGCTGGGAAATCACTCCCCCTTTTAACGGCGACCTGTGCTCACCAAAACTGCACTTTTGTGAACCGACCTGCTGCGGTTGAGAACGCCCCTTCATCCCATCATTATCGTGCGTTTTTTTTTTTTAAACATTTAGGCTGTGCTGGGCTCCAACGTGACACCGCTGTGTATTTTGAAAGAAATAAACGAAATTAGCATTGGTCCGTTTTTCTCGGCATCTTGGTTTTCGCAAGGCAGGTGTCTCTCGAAAGGAAATGGGGAAATGGAAAGACACAAAAGGGGGGTATGAATATTGGGGGAAAACTTACGCGGTAATCGTGGCCCATCCGATAAGACGCCAGTGCTTCTCAATACGTCGACTGAGGGCTACCTTTTCGCCAATGTTTGTGCAGGCAGGGCTGACGAGGACCAACTTGGCGGCATCGTTCTTGATGGCAGCCACCTTGGCACCGGTAGAGGTGGAACCAATGTTGACCATGATGAACTCGTTTTGCGCGAGCTTGGCCACCTTGGCTTGCTTGCCGTCGGCGGTTCGGACACCGAGCAAGCGACGGAGAAGGTAAAAGTTGACCTCGATCTCGCTGTAGATCTCGGGGAGTCGGCCCTTGAGACCGAGAACGAAGCCGACGAGACGATCAGCTCGGCAGAGGGTGGGGTCAATGCGGGTGCCGACACCGATCAGACCACCGGGCACGGCGTACTTGAGATCGTTGGCCTCGGAATTGAGGGTGACGACGCGGGAGAAGATGGGGGTGCACTTGAGGGCGCCGCTGTCATCACGTGAGACGATGCCGGGACGGATTTCAATCTCGTCCCCGAGCTTGACGACACCGTGCAAAATACTACCACCGGCAACACCACCCTTGAGATCATCAATCTCGGCACCGGGCTTGTTGACGTCAAAGGATCGAATGACAATCATGTGAGGGTCCATGGTGAAGTCTCTGGGGGGCACGGGAATGGTGTTGACGATTGCCTCGTTGACGGCATCAATGTTGAACTTGAGTTGTGCCGAGATGGGAATGACGGGTGACTTGCCGGCGACGGTGCCTCGGATGAATTTGAGAATGGACTCGTACTGTTGCTGAGCAGCCTCTTCTCTCATCAAGTCGACCTTGTTCTGCAGAATGATGATCTTGTCGAGCTTCATGATCTCAATGGCGGCCAAGTGCTCAGAGGTCTGGGGTTGGGGGCAAGACTCGTTTCCAGCAATCAGAAGCAGCGCGGCGTCCATGACGGCGGCACCTGACAACATGGTGCTCATGAGGATATCGTGACCAGGACAATCGACGAATCTGTGTTTTGTGTGATTCGAATCAGCCTTCAGCGAATTGGTTCATGTACAAGCCGAGATGATTGCGGCTTGTGATGGCCACTTACGAGACGTGTCTCAGCAATCTATAGGTGCCACTGCATCCATCGCGCTCGCAAGGAGGATCGACCTCCTTTTCGCTCTTGTAGCTTCTGTAGCACCCTGGTCGAGGGCATTCGGGGTTATCACACTTGTAGATCTTGGCATTGGCGTAACCCAGCTTGATGGTGATATTTCGAATGAGTTCGTTCTTGAAACGAACGGTTTGCACACCAGAAATGGCCTTGACGACGGTAGATTTTCCGTGAGCGACATGACCGATGGTGCCAATGTTGATGGTTGCTTGACGCGCAATAATCTCGGGGGTGAGAGGGCTGAGGCTGGCGACGTCGAGATCTTTGGGATCGGTTTGCGGCGGCAGCGGGGGTCTTTGGATGGCAGGCTCTGGGGCGGCAGACTTTTTCAACGCAGACTTTAGCGGCTTCTCGTCAAATCCATCTCCGACCTCGTGGTTCTCGACGGATTCTCCAGAGTCTGACTCGGAGTCAATCTCGTCGTACTTGTGGTCGTCCGACATGTTGGGCAAGAACGTTTCGGCGGGGCAGGAATAATTCAAGCAGGCTTCTGATTCGATGGCACCTGAAGACCGTGGATTAATTCCAATCGATGAGTAGGGAATCAGAAGGTATGAATTTCCCGAGATCCTCTGATAGCTTGACGCAGATTTGCCGCCACTGTTTGCTGCTGCGTAAACTTGGAGTGTGGGGGTTTCGCTTTGGGAGTCGTCAAAATTCCTCGTGTGCAGTCATCAGGAGGGACAAAACTAGGAGGGACAAAACTTTACGCTAGTCCTCTTGAGACCTGATAAGCTGATAACAAGCTCGTGTGCCCCTCCTCGGCTGAAAGTCGGTTGGCTGCCCTCGCCTGGTGGTAAGTGACGCAGTACGCCAGCGTAGAGATGGACGACAATGGTAAGAACAAAAATAAAAATGACCTTGTGTGTGTGTCCAGCTGAAAGATACTGTGCTTGCTAACGGCAATTCGAGGTTCGAGTACGTACCTCATTATGTGAAGCGATTTTTTCACTTGCATCACGTCTACAGAGGAGGTCAGATATAGCACGGGGTTCTGAGACCTTGCGAGCATTACCCAAAGTGCCATTTCTAAAAGTGCATCCCTCCGGTGCCCCAATAATCGCCATGTCTCGTCACGTTTCTAAGCTGGAACGTGTATGATATGTTGGTCTCGCAGGGACATGCACTCGATGCCGAGCAAAGGTAGTTGGGGGTGCGAGAGAGCGCATCGTCGTCCCCAGGCCAAGCTGTTGGCTACCACCTTGGCCCCCTCAATGATACACTCTACTCTTGGCCGTAGTACAACACGGGGCGGAAATAAAAATAACCTTGTGATCTGTAGTACGTGTCCGGAACAGAGGCCACATATAGGAAGGAAATGTATCTCGCCGAAGAAAAGGCTCTGCGGCTGGTCATGCATGGCCGCAACAAAAAAGAGAGTGCTTACGTGTACAGGGTATGACGCATGACAAGACTGCATGTAGTGGCAGAATGATCGGTGGAGGTGTGCACAGAGATGATGGAAGTGGCATGTCAAGCATATGGATCTGGAGAACAGAGCCGAGATTCGATGGCCAGTAGGCTTGGAATAGAAACTGCCATCGATGGCAATAAAGCACGTTGATGGTAGTTACTCAGCGAGGGCGATAGGAGATGGTTGGGCAATTGTGCCCCTCACGGGGCCAACCACGGCGAATCATGATGCAAGCATTGCCGCCCAGCTGCTGCGTGGTGGCTGGGCCCAGCGCACTGTAACGGCATGCCAGGCCCTGATAGGACCAGTGAAGACACTGAAGATGCGCTGCAGCTTCCCTGCCGACTGTCAGCGGCCGCTGTAGTGCTCCATCCACATGCGGCGCATGAGCCAATTAGCGGAGCCAAAGACGCTGACGCAGAAGCACGCGCAGCAATCCACCAGCAGCCATGCAGCACCCTCCTCCAGAACGCATGGGGGCGGTCACAAAGGCGGCGTGCGTGGGGTGAAGTGAACGGAACATGGCAGTGATTGGTGGGGGCCAGAAAACCCCGGCCGCCAATGATTAGCCGCCGCCAGGGGTCCTGCCTCTCGAGCCAATCACATCAAGGTGCGAGCTTTCGGCCCATCTTCAACCTCCAGGCTCCCACGCAGCGGCGCCAATGCCAGACCTCCTCGCCAGATCCTGCGAAGACGGCCACCAGAGAGATACGGCAACCCGGACACCATGTTTCGTCGGCGGGTGCTGGATACTTTCACACACTGCCGCCGCCTCGCTGCAGTCAGCGGCTGTCCCACCTCCTCTCCTCTGACCCTCTGCTCCCTCTCCGCTGCTACGGCCCACGACCCCAACAGCAGGCGAGCTCGAATATCAAAAAGCAGCGCCCTCGTGAGAAGAATGCCACTCGCTGCCTCTTGGATGCTTTGTCCAAGGTGTCGTTGATCGAGAAGTGCTTCATCACGACGGTAGCTCACAGCCGTCTCCGCAAGCCCGCAAGCCACGAACACGATCTTGGTGTAAGTAAAGTCAACATTCCCGCCATGCTGTCTCAAAAGACTTGCTGTATGTCGCAACTCTATAGCGCCACATCTGCTTGGCTACCGCAGTCGGCGTCTATTGCACCACGCCCATCCACTTTGGCCTGACCAGTGTCTGTGCCTATCGGAAGCTGTTCTTATGCACCGTCCGCCGTGTTCCCTGCATCATCATGCCATTCACACCTCGCCATCGCTTTACGGTCCCTTGCCCGTCGAGGAGGTCGGCGCTTGTGGTCTATCGAATGAGAGTTGCCTGTCATGGGGCCTGTCTTGCCGCCGTTCTCAAAATCCCTCTGCTCCCACTCTGGGCCCTGTTGGCCTGTTTCTTGTTTCCTCGTGAGCTGGCCTCGACAATTTTCCCCGCAAGTCGTCACTTTTTGTGTGATTTTTATACTTCATTTCCTATCTGGACCTTTTCTGCTTGCAGCTGGTTTGGAAGCATTATCAGTGTCCGTGCCGTTCCTAGTAGTAACGGCATATACCTCCCTTTGATGCCCTCTTTTTTGGCCTCGGTGCCACGACCTACCTACCTTTCGTTCATTCATTCACACATTCCATAACTTTGAAAAAAAAGGAAAAAAAAAAAAAAACCCCATTTCGCAATGGCCGGAAAAGGTTCGTTTTCAAGATGCCAAAGGATACAGACGTGCGCGAGGAAAACCGAACCATTGAGACTAACATGATGCTTCAACTCAAGGCTTTGTAGAAAAGAAGCGGCCTGCCGCCCTAGACCTAACGCCCGAGCGGTCTTACTCTTCATCCTCGGACAACTCGCTCAAGGTCCCACGAACTCCTCGTTTTGCAGAGGCCACTTCTGTACACTCGCCCGTGGACATGAAGCAGTCGCCGTTCGCCGACCCCGACAAGCCCGACACTGGCGACTCGCAGCAGCAACCGGGCGTAGTAGGCTTCGGCTACATCAACAACAATGTACAGGAGGCCGGCAATGGGTCGAATACAGGCCCCAAGGGCGCCATGAAGGTCCCAGGAACAAGTGCCAGACAAGTCACAAATCCCCTGAGCCCGACGTTTCGGGAAGAAGAGATTCTTGAGAAGCGGGAAGCCCATAATGACAAGCAGCAGGCCAAGGATGTTGTACGTTTTTTTCTTTACCCTAGCCACCTGCTTTTTTTGCCCCCCGCTCAAGATTAAAAAGAAAAGAAGAGAAAAGAAAAGAAAAGGAAAAACTCAAAAGACAAGGCCATCACATTGTCATCTCCATCCTAACGTCATGTTTCCCCCCCCCATCCTGCAGAAAATAAAGACCCGTGTGCGCATGGCCAAGTTTGCCCTGCGCGGCGTCAACTTTGGCTGCTCACTCATCATCCTGTCCATGCTGTCGGCGTCATTTTCCATCTTCAACTCGACAAAGTCCCTGGCCGCGGCCGGCAAGTTCACGCCCTGGGCGCCCAACACGCAGCAGAGTGCCTGGCCGCAAAAGCTTACCCTCGCCATGGCTTGCGTCTCTCTGTTTGCGTGCATCCTGGTCTTTTGCGCTTACTGCCGAGGTGGTCACAAGAGAGCCACCAAGGTGAATACGTATTATACCATGTTTGCGGTTGGATGGGTACGTTTTTGAGCAGATACCCCCCCCCCCCCCTCCTCTCTTCTTTCTTTTTAAGCGGCGCCCAAAGAAAAAGATTCTCCCGTTCCCGTCAGCACTTGTTTTTCATCAGGAAACCGAGCAAAGACCGCTAACCTCTTGCCCATCCACCGCTCTAGTTCCTCCTAAGCATGCTCCTCTGGATCATCACAGCCGTCATCTTCCAGCACGCCAAGAACAGCAGCAACAACAAGGACATGTGGGGATGGGCGTGCGCCAACAATCAGCGGGCCGAGATCTACGCCGACAAGGTCGACTACGTCCTCGTCTGCCGCCTCCAGAACTGGACCCTCATCTGCATCCTCATCGAGGTCCTCGTCGAGGTCATCAGCATCGGCCTCTACAGCGTCGTCTTCTACCGCTTCTACTCGAAGCGCCGCCTCATGAAGTCCATGGACATGCGGGACCGCGCCCGCTCAGACCTCTACCTCGCGCAGCTCCGCTCCCGCACGGCCCCCAACACGCCCGGCTTCGGCCCCAAGTCTCCCGGCTTTGCTCTCTACGGGCCCAAGTCGCCCGCCGGCCTGAGCACCTACGCCATGTCCCCCCGGCACCCGCCCGCCACGTACCGAAACCTCGCCGACATGGAGGAGGAGCACCCGAGCGCCTTCACGACAGCCCCGTCCCCCTCCCAGTTTGCTCCTCCTCCTCCTCCTCAGTCGGGGTTCAAGCTCCAGGCACCGCCCGCCAAGGCCAAGACCGCACCCCCAACCGCCTTCTCGGCTGCTCCTCCGCGAGCACCCTCACCACCTGTCTCCGCTCCTCGGCATGCCCCCCAGGCAGCCGATGAGCCCGTCTACGAGGCGGTTCCCATCCCGGGCTCCTACGCGGACCAGGCCGTCAAGAGAACGCCTCCGCCTCAGACAATGGTCAGTCAGGCGAGCTGAGTGATTTGCCGAAAAAAAGACAAGCCACGTAGTAGGAAATCAGGAATGTTGGCAAAGACCCACGCGTCACAATCATCAATTCCAACTCTTCTCAATATTTTACTTGTGTTGGAATTGTGATGTGTAAAAGTTATGATTTTCTGGGGTCTCGAAGTGTTCTTTAATGTTTTGAGTTATTTTTTTAAATAAAATAAGTTTCTCGCCAAAATATTCAAGGAAATAGTCATAAGTATCATCATCTTTCAGCATGATAAGTAGGGCATTAGGAATTTTCCCCTAATTTATACCCTTATGCCCTGGCCATCATGCTTAAAGATAATACGTAGAACTATTTCTTTAAATACTATAGCAAGAGACTTGTTTTATTCAAAAAGATGACTCAAAATATTAAAGAATACTTCGAGACCCCAGAAAATCATAACTTTTACACATCACAATTCCAACAACTCCCTCTTGTTAAAAAAAAAAAAAAGAAAGAAANAGAAA
>AFQZ01000525.1:0-34017 GCA_000222935.2 Aciculosporium take MAFF-241224 | reverse complement strand
CAATTTCTATTTAGGACTTTATAGCTTAAATCTTTTAGTATACTAAAGCAAATAAAAAGATAATAAATTTATAGCTTTTAGTATGCTTTAAAATAAAATTATGTCCTAAGCTAAAGAAGCTATACCTAGATCTAACTAAGAGCATAAAGCATAATAAATACCTTAATATAGTAGACAGAAAACGCTGTAATTTATATTAAGAAATAAAGGAGTAATAAAAGTCTTATTACTAGGAAAAGACTAAAGGAATAATAAAAGCCTATCTTTATAATAATAAATCCTTAGACTTAAATAAATCTAAGGGTAAAAGAGTAAAGGCCTACTAGAATTACTATTATAAGGACTATAACTAGAGAAGAGGAGACTGTTTTTAATAAAATAACTTTTAATAATAATATTCCTACTACTTATATATTAAAGAAAGATAAAGCAGCCTAAGGGATTATAATTAAAGAGACTAAAGAAGGCTACTAGTCCTATACTAGAAATAGGTTTATTAAAATAAACCATAATAGGACTAGAATTAACCTTAAAGGTCCTAGTAGTATAATAATAACAAACTATACCAACTAAAAGTTAAAAAAGAGGAACTTATAAAGAAGAAAGCGGACTCTTAAACTAAGAAAGGCAGGGCCTATAGCTAAGAAGATAAATCTTAAGGAGATAATAAAGGAAAAGAGAAATTCTTAAAAGAAAAAGAATAAAAAGGGAATTAATCAAATACTTTTTCTAAGAAAATTCTATACGAACAAAAACACTACGGATATGACGCGGTATTATGCCTAAAACGGAAAAGAAGCACGGAATCGGATTCCTTATTATTAATTACCCCCCCTAGTAATAGCATATTATATAAGGGAAGTAAGCAGTATAAGGGGCATAATAATTAATAAATTTTTATGTAAATCCGTAACTAATAAAGAATAAGGCACTACCTAGAAAGAAATATAATATTAAGGAGAGAATCCTAGAGTAATAATAGCATAGGAAAAACTAAAGAATAAAATAAAATCACTAAAGGAATTAATAATAAAAGTTATTCTAAAGGTAAAAATAATAAAAGTATAGGCTTTTATTAGAACTATTATATAAATTACTATAATTGTAAGAGGGGAGATAGCCTAAATAAGAACTAGTATAAGAGGCCTATAGGCTTTAATTATAAAAGCAGTTAATAGCAAGGTAAAAACCATAGTTAAGAAGGCAGTTAAGGAGGTAATAAAGGCTATTCCTAGGACTAGATTAGTAGTTAAGAGGACTTAAGTAACTATTATAGCTTATAAAGCTATAGGGCAGAATATAATAATCCTTTTAGCCTAAACAGAGGGTATAGCATTACTAGCCTGCTATTACTAGAAAGTAATAGTAAAGGAAAACACTATTAGTAAGGCAGTTAGGAACAGATTACTAGGGGAGATTATAAAGGCAGTAAACAGTGCTATTAGCATAGAGAAGGCAGTAGTAGTATACTAACTATAGAGTAGAGATATAGTTATTATATTTACTAAAGCAGGGAGGAAATAAAAGAAAAATACAGCCTAGGTAACAGTTGCCTTTAGACCTAAGGTAAAAGTAAATAAGAAGATGTTTAGTGTAATTATTAAGGGATTTTTAATATAATTAATAAACTACATTATAACTAAGGATATAAGGAAGAATATTAAAAAGGAGAATGGTTTAAATATAGTAAAGATAATAGTATAAAAGCTAAAGGGAATAGTAATAAGAGCACTATTAGTGGTTAGTGTTAAGGGCACTAAGGTAGCAAACCGCCTATGCCATAGGGGAATAGTATACTAAGCAGAGATTTTTAATACTAAGCTATATAACAAGATAATCCACCTAAAGCAATATTATAACTACTATAAGATTAGGCATATTACTAGGCACTGTAAGAAGGAAGTAAGATATAGTAGGTATACTACTAAAAAACACCCTAAGGGAAAGAGGACTTACCTAATATTAATAGGGAAGATACAGGAGAGATACCTAATTTATATAGAGGCATATCCAGTATGGTCTTAGCTATGCTTAGTAAGCAATAATAAATAGTAGTAGGCTAGGGAGGCTTATGCTATAATGCTGCTGTTTTTCTATAGCTATTAGTTAGAGGTTATAACGGCTACTACAGGTAAGGGTTATTATAAAGAATAGACTAAGGGACTAATAAAGAGGCAGCTAAAAGGAAGGAGCATATAACTAAAGGGCCCTTTTATAAGATAAACTTATAAGCTATAATTAGGATAATAAAGACCGGTAGAGTAAGGCATAATACTAGCCTTTTTATAACTAACTAAAGGGCAAAACAATACCAGAGCCAGCCTAACTAGGGTGCTCTAAAGCACATAATAGAGTATATAATTAAGGTTATATACTAGAATATATAAAAGAAAAGCAATCTAGTATATTTAGTATTAGGGCATAGCATTAGCCCTAAGGTAATAGCTATCCAGGAACTAAAAGGTTATAATAGTATACTGCTAAATCTATCTTAAGGGCATTATATATTAGTAATATATAGCAGAAAAATAGTAATTTATATATATTAAAAGGTTAAGACAGAACTTTAGACTATAGGAAGGGGGGAGGATTAGTGTAGTATTAAGCTATATAAAGTAAAGGTATATAACATCTATTCCCCAGCTTATAAAAGGGAATAACAAACGCCTTTATAATACTTTGCTAATACCTAGGTAAAGGGCTAGAGTGTGTTTATAGGGGACTTTAACTAACACTACTCCTTATAAGACAGATTTAGCTAAACCTCTTAAGGGTATAATAAGATATTAGAATTTATAATAAGGTGGTAACTCGGCCTAGCTATGCTATTTAGGGAAGTAATAAGAAAAGAACATAGTAGCAGGGACAGCACTATTAACTATATATTGACTACTTATAATGTTAGTATTAAATTCATTAAGCTAGTAGAAATTACCAGATCTAACCATATGCCTTAGCTTATTAGCATTAGAATAAGTAAGAAATTAAGCAATAGCCTAGGGTTAGTCTGGGGTTAGAGAATAGCAGATAAGAACCTTATTATAGTAAAGGCTTTAAACAGGCTTAAAAAGAAGGGGTTAGAGCTCCTGCTATGTAACTAGCAGGAAATTAATAACTATATATAATAGCTTACCTAATAGCTTACAGACATAGCTAATATAGTAGCACCTAAATAACCTTAAGGGTGTAGTAAACTATAGCTTTAGTAGAATAAAAGGGTAAAGGATATAATAATAAAGGCAAGATGTACTAATAAGTAGTAGTAGTAATAATAAACATAAGAATTATAGCAGGCCTTAATAAAAGCTACAGAAAAACAGGATTATATTATCTTAAAGGAGAAGAGAAGTAGTTAGTAATAGGCAGTTAGTAAGTTATCTAGGTCTAAAGGGAGCCTCTGGACCCTAGAGCACTAGGCCTAGCTATAAAGTGGACTTCCTTTTAAGATATAACAGGTCCTACTACTAACTTAGCTAGGAGATAATAGTAGGGAGGAGATAGTAGAGGTTATATATAAGAGTAAGGCAAAGGCATTTACAGAGAGGTTCTTTCCTTCATCTGCAGCTAGGGCTTTAAGTCTAGAGATAAAGGCAGAAATAAGATACTATGGCAATAATCAGGTGGTTTCCGTGTTTATAAAGAAGAAAATTAGAGAAGTTATAAAGAATATAACAAGTTAGAAAGCCCTAGGGCTAGATAAGCTACTAATAGGTTTTCTTAAGCTATATAAAGCAGCCCTAATATTATGTTTAATATGCCTTATAAATGCATACTATAGTTTAGGACACTATCCGGCCTCCTTCTAGCAAGCAAAGGTAGTAGTTCTATATAATCCTAGGAAAACCCCTAAGTAGTTAGGCAGACTAGGGGGGTAGAGGCCAATATTACTATTAAATATAATAAGAAAAGTAATTAAGGGAGCTATTATAAGGAGGATTACTACTATAGTAAAGAAAGGCTATATACTACTAGATATATAAATAGGTAATAGGGCTAGTAGGTTAATAAAGATAGCACTAAGTATACTAAAAAAGGTTATAAAAATAGCGTAACATTACTAGGGAATAGCATTATTACTATAGCTAAATATTACTAGGGCATTTAATACTATTAGCTATAAACAATTAATCTATACTATAAAGGAGTTAGGACTGCTAAAGTAAATAGCCAGATAGGCATAAGGCTTTATATTAAAAAGAAAAGCATAATTAGCGTTTAACAGATGTATTACTAAGGAAATCTAAGTTACTACAGGGGTTCTGTAAGGGTTACTAGCGTCTCCTATTCTCTTTCTGCTTTATATTATACTATTATATTAAAGACTAGTAGCAGCGGAATTAATACTAATATTAGGGTTCTTAAATAATATAAATATTATAGTATATAAAAAAACAGCAGAGGAAACCAAAGTATAACTAAAAAAAGCCTAGAGAATATATAAGGAGTAGTTAAAGGAGTATAAGCTAAGGTTTAACCTAGGGAAGAGCAAGCTAATATACTTTATAAGAAAGAGGCAGGCGATTATAATAATAATCTAACTTAGAAGAATAATAATATAACTAATATAATTAGTACAATTCCTAGGGGTTAAGATTTACTAAAAGCTTTATTAGTTAACCCATATAAAGAAAGTAAATACTAAATTATTATAGTAAAAGTTAGCACTTATAGCACTAGCTATATTTACATAGGAATGCTAACTAGAGTATATAAGATCCCTTTATACATAGGTAATAAGAAGTATAATAGCCTATAAAGCTAGAATATACTATACTTATAGCAAGTTAGAAGGGGTAGTATAGGGGGTAGCAAAGGCATTTATAAGGAAACAGAATAAATGCTTAAGGCGGGTTATAGGGGCATATAAGGCAACACTAGTAACACTCTTAAAGATAGAAGCAGTAGTACTACTAGTGGATTTGTACCTTAATTATATTAAGTAATAATTTTACTAAAGACTTAAGTATAGTAGTATAGGCAAGAAGATATAATAGGTATATAATTTAATAGCATTATAGCTATAATACTAAGGAAGAGGCCGCTAACGTAATTACTATAAGGCGTTTCCTAATGCCCCTCTCCCCCTCTCTAGTAGCCTTATAGCTAGATAGAAATTAAAGAGAGAGTAGGAAAAATAGTAATTATAGCAGAGGTATAAGGCTTAAGTAAGAAGAGAACAGGCAAAAGTAATAGTAATAAATAAGGAACCTAACTTTAAGAGCATAAAAAAGATAGCAAGGCTTTATAATAGCTTACTAAAGCATAAATCTATGGCCTTAGTATAGCTTTAAACAGAACAAATAAGGCTAAATGCCCTCCTTTATAACAAACAGGTGCTTAAGGTAATATTACTAATATGTTAATACTAGGGAGGAGATAAGGATATTTACTACCTTATCCTATTATGCCTAGAATATAATTATTTAAGGCTAATCCTAATAATGCCTATAATAAGAGACCTGCGGGAACTTAAGGCAGCACTTAATAATAAGAAGCTAGTACTAAATATTATAAAGTAGGTGCTCTTAACTAAGTAACTTTAGTAGTACAGGTTAGCAGAGGAGCTTTATAAGGTATAGTAAATATATAATATTAAGGCTAAGAAAGGGACTAGAGGTAATAGAAATAATAGAATAAAGGAAGAAGAGCTAGATTAGGAGGGGAGGTGCTTATAGGGGGTTTTTACTAATATACTAACCTTTTATATAAAGTATAACCATACTTCTGTTATTATCTGCAGTTCTAGGGGAACTAGCAGATATCTTATACTAATAGTTAAAAATAATAAAGACTTTATATTAAAGGCTTAGCAGGAGTTATATAGAAGAATATAGGTTTTCTTCCCTATCTTAGGGTTTTTCCTATATTAAGAAGTTAGTTGATGAACTAGTTAGTGGCTCTAGCTACCTAGCGTACATGAATAATAATAAAGGGAATTAATCTAAAGAGCAATAAAACCCTTACTAAGGGGATTAATTCTACTTAAGATAATTTAGGTAATAAGAGCATTTAAACTAGGAACCCTATAAAGTTATAGTTTTAGATAATAATTCTAATACTAAAGAGTAGGAGTAGTATTTAGCAGACTCTAAATACTATTTAGCTAGAGAAGGAAGTTTATTAGAGGATAATAAATATAATAAGTCTAACTTTATAAATATATACTTTACTATAGAAAATAGCAAAGCATACCTAACATTTAACTATAACTCTAATAAAGGGGAGGTTAAATCTAATTTCATTAGTGCTTTTTATATAGTAAAGGAAAGAGACTTAAATCAGGAGAATCCTACCTTTTTAACTGTAGAAAATAGCGAAATAAAGGATTCTAATAGAAGAAGGCAAGAAGAGCTTATAGAAGAGATAGAAATTATTAAAGCTTTTATAACTAGAGTTAATATTATACTAGATATAGTAACTTAGAGTTTAAATAAGCTAATTTTAATAGGAGGTTTATAAGAAAACTAGGTAATTAAGGCAGTATCTAGACTATAGGAGATTAATATTAAGGGAAGGAAGCAGATAAATACCTTCCTTAAAATGCTAATTTAATTCTATAATAAAGGACCTAACTATATAATTTATATGGACACTAGAATATTATTAATTCTGGCTAATAAATAGTAGCTTTAGCAATATAGGATAAATATAAAGTGAGAGAAGCAAGACCTAAAACTGGTAATAGAAGTAGCTTTAGCCTTTATTATTATAGAAAGGGCTACTTTTAACTTTTATATTCTAGGAATTATAAGAGGAAAAAACATCTAAGGTTACTTTATAGTAACTATAGATATTATACTAAATCTAGGACTAAAATTATTAATTAGTATAAGCTTCTTCTATAGCTTTAGAGTAAAAATTAATTTTGTTAATTTAAGGTTGGTTTTTAGGTTAGTGTATAATATAATAGTACTAGGACGGATGTTTTAAGATGCTCGCTATATACTAGCTTAATAGGTAATAGTAATATATAATATTATGATTTTACTAAACTTAATATATTAGGTGCTAGTAATATAAAAGGATCTTCTTAATAAAAAGAAGACTAATATTTACTATATTATATTATTTAATTCTGTTTTCTTAAATAACATTCTTAACTAGAGAAATAAGAAAAGAATGCTAGTAATAAACAACTCTAATAGGGCTATGTAAATTAAGCAGAATAGCAAAGTAGGTTAACTTAAGGCAGCTATAAGCCTTAATTTAAATTTTACTATCCTGGATATCCACTAGTATATAGCATTTTTTAGCAAAGATATTAAGATAAAAATGACAAAAAAAAGCCTAGAAAAATTTAATAATAACCTAGATCCTAAAGTTATTAATAAAGGTATTTTATTATATAGAATATCTTGCCTAAAGGATATACCTTTTATTAAAAATAAGTTTAGAGTGTAAATTACTAATATTAATTTAGAAGCAGCTACTAAATTATAGGATTTAACTAATAAGTATAATATTTACTATAATAAAGGAGTAGTACTAATACTAAAAGAAGATAAGATAAGAGTTAACTTTATTAATAGCTAGTAGAACCAGGTTAAGCTAGTAAGGAAGTACCCTCTTAGGCATAAAAACTAGGAGAAATTTGCTAAAGTCTATAATGCTATATACCTAGCAGACAGGATGTTTTAGTTAATAAAGCTAGTACCTATAGCCTGCCCTGGTTTTATTATTTAGAGAGATATAAAGAAGATAAAGAAAGATTAAGTTATTATAAATACCAGACCTCTTAATAATATTACCATGCTAAATGTGTATTTATTGCTAGACTAAGGTGATATTATATAGGATACTTGCAGAAAAGAGTAGAAATTGAATTTTAATGTAATAGGCTTTTTCTACTAGCTTTTAGTACAAGAGAAATACTAGAATTATATGGTAGTAATCTCTAAAAGAGGGCTAGAAGCGTTGCAAGTTGCATTGATAGGGTATAAAAATTCACTGGCTTTTGTATAATAATTTATAAATTGCATTTTCTAACTATACTAAAGTTTTCTTCGTATTTATATTAATAATATTATTATCTTTTTTAATACCCTTAAGGATTATCTTAAATACCTTAAAATAGTCTTAAAAGTCCTAGAGGAAAACAAGGTATATATTATAGTAACTAAGTCTTTTATTAGATATTATTTAATCTAACTTCTTGGATTTATAGTTAATGCTAATAGAATTATTAATACAAACGACAGGATTAAGTCGTTTTAGTAAATAGAAATTCCTTATAACTTATTAACCTTAGAAACCTTTATTAGTATAGTAGGATTCCTAAGAGCAGGAATCCCTTAGTTTAACTTATAAATCTAACTATTATAAACCTAAAAGATAGTACTTATATATGAACTTTATAAACATAATAAGTTACTAGTAGGAGCTTTAAAGTAGGTATATAAGAGAAAGGCATAAGAAAAATCCTTTATCCCTATAAAAGATAAGAAAGCAGCCTTTAAAGCACTAAAAACCATGCTTTATAAGAAAATACTACTATGGCACTATAATCTAAAGTAACTATTATTCTTTAAGATTAATGCTTATAAGGAAGGTTTTAGCCTATATACTTTCTAACTATATAAGGAGTAGGATAGAAAAAGCATACCTAGAAAGGATATTATAGCTATAAAACTTTACCTAATTCTTTTCCTTTCTTATTTAATATTTATAGCTAAGAAGCAGTATAGATTAACTAAGGCAGAGGTAGCTATAATTGCTTAGGTAATACAGAAACTGCAAAAAATGGCTTAATTTAACCGTTATTTAGTAAATATCCTAATGGACTATATACCTGCTAAGGGAATTATTAAACATACCTCTTTAGCTATAATGGACCTTAATAAGGCTAACTTAAAATTAGCTAAGATAGCAAATTATCTGTTATAGTTTAAATTATAAGTAACTTATATGCCAGGAGTTCTTAATATTATACCTAATACTTTATTATAACTTTTAATAAAGGTTAGCTACTATAAGGCTATAAACCATAGTATATATAATAAATTAGACGCTTATATATACTTCTATTAGAACTATTAGGCAGTGGCCGTAATAAATAACTTATTAAAGAAGGAGATATTAGCAGGGTATAAATTTAACCTATAATATTATTAGATAATTAAGAGTATTAAGGATTTCTAGTAAAAGTAGCTAAAGTAAGAACGGAACTAACTATAAATTCTACTTTATAGCTAGGACCTTATAAATAAGGGCCTACTTTATTATAAGAATAGAGAAGGGCTTAAATAACTATGCATTCTAAGCAGTAGTATTAAAACCATGCTAAGAACTACATATAATAACTATTACTACTTTGGAATTGGTAGAATAATAGAAGGTCTATATAGCGTTTATTTTCTAAAGATGTCTAAGTAAATCTAGAAGTATGTAGTATATTACATAACTTGTTAGGAAAACTCTATCTTAAGGGATAGAGTAACTAGAGAAATAAGACCTTTATAGTTAAAACCAATGCTATTTTATATAATTTCTCTGGACTTTATTACTAATATGCTAGAGGTAGACTTAGTAAACACTATATAAGCTATAAAAGAATACTTAAAGTATAATTCCCTTTGCCTAGTAAACTGTTTATTTAGCAAAAAAACCCTCTTAATTCTAGAGAACATAATGTATTTAGTATGTATATAGGCAGAACTGCTTCTTTAAGCTTTATATATTATAAACTAAAAACTACTATAGTAAATAGTTAGTAACAGGGACTTTAAATTCATTTCCGAGGTTTAGTAGGCAATATTTACTAAGCTAGGAGTTAAATTCCTAATAGTAACTGCCTACTACCTGCAAATAGATAGAGCAGCTAAACAGAAGAATTAAACAGTAATAATAGCAATTTGCTATTATACTGTAATAAATCTAATAGTACTATGGGTATTAATCCTTTTAGCTTTATAGTATTATCTTAATAATACGGTGGCTATAGCTATTAACTAGTCGCCTAATGAGTTATTATATAGGCTTAAACCACTAAACCTTATTAATTTTCTTCTAGAGCAAGTAATTTCTAACTTATAGCTAGGGGAAGAGGACTTAAAGGTACTTTACAAGCTTTATTAGAAAGAGGCTTAACTTATAATAACTACAGCTGCCGCCCTATTTAAAATCAGATATGATTCCTAATATAACCTAGTAGATATTAATGTTAGAGATATGGTATACTTATAACTATATAAAGGATACTAGCTTTTAGGAAAGCTAAAGAAGAAATAATTATTATAGAAAGTAGGGCTATATAAGGTTCTTAAAAAGGTAAATCCTTTGTTATACTAACTTAAATTTCTATTAACCTTAAGGGTATATCTAGTAGTATTAATTGCATATATATAGAAACTACACTAAAGTAAAAATCCTTTTAGCAAAAAGGAAACACCCCCTTTACTAATTAATCTAAAAGGGAGCAGTAAAGCTAATTACTAGGAGATTAAGTAGATTATCTTATATAAGGTAAAAATCTACTATACTAAGAGATAAAGCCCTAAGGTAGCTTACCTTATAAGATAGAAAGAATATACTATTAAAGATAACTAGTAAATTAATAAAAGCAAAATAAAGGTAAATATATTAGAGTTAATAAATAATTATCTAAAAAAGCACTTAATTAACTAAAATAAGGAGTATAAAAAGAAGGGGCTTATAAGGCAGGAGTACTAATAATACCTTAAGGTTAGCAGGATCTAACATCCTACAGGACCCTATGTAATCACTATAGCTAGAAACACGTAACCCTATTTTCCCTATAATACTACTTATAATTTTACTTTACTTTTCACTTAACCTCTTATCCGTACCTTCTAACATAATAGATTTTCCTGTTTTTCTTTATTTTTTAACCTTTTATTCTTGCTTTTAATTATTATATACTTTAAGTCTTTCTTTTATTTTATTTTATTTTTTAATTATTATTACCCTCTCTCGGATAATTCTAATATATATTATAAGAGACATAAAGATTAAGTTTTATATAGAGGATTTTAATCCTAATATTTTAGTTAAGTTTTTACTATTTTATAAGAAAAAGCAAAGAATAATAACCAGGTTAGTAAAGCTATTTCCTAAAGGGAACTAAGTAAGAGTAGCTAGGGATACTATTTCTATCCTTTATAACTAAATAGCTAAGGCTTAGTAAGAAGATAAGTAAAGGGAAAAGGCATATACTAACCTAATAACTGCCTATTAATGCTATATAAAGACCATAGCTAAGGATAAGAATAAGGACTTTAGAGCAAATATAGACTATAAGAATAACATTTTTAATGTTAATATATCTAGAGAGATGCTTAGCCCTAGAGGATAAATAGTAGTAAAGTGCCTTTAAAGCATAAGAAAGGGCAAGATAATTGCTAATACTCTTATAACTAAAGGAATCCCTACTAGTAGTCTAAGTTAAGATCCTCCTATAACTATATAAAAAATACAGAATAAACTAAAGAAACTAGACTTTAGTAAGCTAATTTGCTGTTTTAGTTATATAAATAAATACTATTAGCACTAAGAGATAATGTTATTTATAAGAGAAGATATAAGACTAAAGCCTTTTAGAATATAGTAATATTAGGCTAGAGATAGTATATAAAGCATAATAGATACTATTTATACCTGCTTTAAAGATTTTACAGCCTAGGGGGTGTAAATTAATAAAAACGGATTCTTTATTATAAAGATGGACCCTATATATATACTATGGATTAAAGTAGTGTAATAGATTTTCCTTATAAAGGAATTAATTCTAGTAGCTAATAATAATAGGTAGAAGAAGACTAAATACCTAGCTAATACCCTAGTTATTTAGAATGTTAAACTCTGTATTAAGCAGGTAGTAGCATGATTTCTTAATAGTAAATAAATAAATAACTAAGCTAGATCTAGAGAGTAGTAACTAGAATTACTATTAAAAGAAAAAGTGCTTATAGCCAGATACTATAATAAGTTAGGAGGCATTAATGGCTTTATAGCTAGGGCCCTAGCTATTATAAGACAGATTAATCTCTTAAGCATAGGTTTTTAATAGGTAATTATTAATGCTAGTAAAGAGCATAAAACTATAACTACTTAACAGGATACTAATATACTAAGGAAGAAACTAGCAGACTAAAGGAATCTAATCTAAGGTTTAGCTAAATAATATAGGCTAATAAGCAAAGCAGCGGCTAAAAAGATTATTTTAAAGGAGATAAAGTTAAGGTTAGTAGACTAAGCTATTAATATATAATTTAGTAAACTTAAAGATAGAACTAATATACTTAAAGGGGATATTAAGGCCTATAAGAAGGTCTTTAGTATAATAAAAGCTAGTCTTAAGATTATTAACAGGCAAATTATAATAACCTTAGCTAGAGTAGTAATAATAGAAAATAAGGCCAGGAATATAGAGACTACTAGGCCTACTCCTTAAACCCTTTTACTAGAATCCGCGGCTAAAAAGACAACCTTACTTATAAGAGGTAAGAAGTTAACTAGCCTAGTTAAACTAAATTCGCCTATTAAAAGAAAAATAAGGTTAGCTATAGGAGTAATAAAGGCAACTATATTAAACATAAGCTTAACTAAGTTATTACTAAAAAAGGTAAAACAAAAGATGCCTTTTAAAAATGGGCGTAATATTAGCAGTACTATAAAAAGGCAGAAAACAATAATGGAATCCATAACTAAGAATGCGGGATTAGCCAAGACATTAGATGAATAGGAGACCCTTATATAGTAGCATAAGAACTAAAAATTTTTGCTAACATATTATGCTATTTAACGTTAGAAGCAGCCCCTAAAAATTACATAGCTCTAGGCAGATTACTATTTAATTATAAAACGTATAGCTTAGATTAAAGGTTTAGCTATATTATAAAGAGCATTATAGTAAATGGATTAATTATAGAAAAAGTTATATTTAAAGGACTATTACTTTCCTTATAGTTACTGTGTTATATAGCTTAGACATAGGAAAATTTCACCTCTAGTAAGGATAAGATAGCATAGCTAGTGGCCATCTTTTGCCTAAAAGTAACAATACCCTAATAACCCTATAGAATAACCTTTAATATGCCTGGTTTAAACGCACAAAGGACCTTTACACATAAGGTCAGAAGTAGAGGATAACTTAAGATATCTAATACACCTTAAGGAAGGGCATAGGCCACCTCTCTTATATCTAAAAGAAAAGCCTCTCTTCTTATAGCCTAACTCTTTCCCCTTAATATAGCTTCCCTTTATTAGTTTACTAGGTCTTTAAAGGTATAACGTTTTTATTTTTAGTTTAGCCTAAGTCTTTTCCACCTTCTTACATAAGTTATTACTATAGTTTAAAGTTAGTAGCATTATTATAATATAACCATAACACTATGGACAAGAGAATGACTTATAATATAGCAACTCCTAGAAGCATATAACTAGAGGTTGCTAGTAATAATAGTTACTCTTTAATAAGCTACTTATAGCTATAATAACATAAGTAAATAAAGACATTCGATAATTTATATTTCTATTAACAGATTATAGTATAAATTTATAAGGCTTATACGGACAAGGACTTTAAGAAGTAAATACCTAAGCATAACTAGGATATATTTAACTGCAGTTAATATATTTATGCTACTTAGATTAAATTTCTTTTTATTATAGTTTATTTTACTTAGACTAAGATGTTTATTTGTTTTTAAATTTTATAAGTGGTTATTATTAGATTATTTACTATTATTAAGTAATGTTTCTAGCAGATTAGCTATAACCAGACTAATATAAGGAGGATACTTTATAGATTAAATTACTTTCTTTTATAGATAAAAGTTTTTTCTTTATTAATACTAGCTTAGATAAATCTAGAGAATAACCAGGATGGTTATCTTTAAGGGAGGGGCACTTATTATAGGATAATCTACAATGTTAGATCCCACCTATATAGGATAGATTTGTTATATAGCTAGTGAGACTTAATAAGAATAATAATAACTTACATAGAATATACTTAACTATATGACTTATTAGTAGTATATATAAGTGCATTTAATAACCCATTTATAATAACGTTAATGACAGCTTTACGGTTGCTTCCAACCGACTACGTGACGATCCTACCACGTAACAATACCTTTTAGTTTACCTGTTTTATACTACTATTTATCTAAGGATAATAAGATATAAATAATAGTTACTTAATACCTACTTACTTATAAAGTATAGTTTAAAAGCAGCTAAGCTAGTCCAAACTATAATTAGAAATAATCTAATAAGGAAATCTAAAGAAACACCACTAGTAATGTTTAAACCATTTTACATATGCTTTAGCTACTATACTTATTATTACCTTTAATTATATATACTTTAAGAGATAGTCCGTAATAACTATTAAAAAGCATAGTAATACCTTATTATATACTAGAAGTTCTATTATAAAATCTACTAAGATTTATAACTAGTAATAGTTTACAGCTAGTATAGGCTTTAATAGACCCTAATAAAGTTATTAGCTCTTATACCTAATAAAGTAATAGTAGTTTTATATATACTATTGTTGGTAACACGCAGGTTACAGATATGCTGCAGTATAAATGTAGGGGGTAAAGTTTAATAATTAATTCTGTCTGTATTCTAAGAGGAAAAAGAAGTAGGCTATAATGCAGAGGTATGGTGTTATAGCTACATTACAGCCCTAGGTTATATAACCTGTAATTTAGCTAATTAGGGTATGTGTATTCTATATGCAACCTATAATTCCTGATTAATATAGCATATTCCTTTTATTATCTATATAAGCGATTCTAATACTTGCAAATTCTCTCTTTATTAAAGAAGAGGAATCACTCTAAAAAAATGCATAAAACGCCCTAATAATTAAATATTAAATTACTGGTAACAAAGCAAAAAACATCCTTCAAATGAATGACTTTTGTTAGTTTAGGCCGAATAGTTATAGGGGCAAAGTATGTGGGCTAAAGAGTGTATTTCCTGTGTTTAATCCTACCAAATTAGGCGCTTATAATTGCGTTCGAATTTATCGAATTTAAACTCTTTATTAGGCGCTTAATTTGCTGTTGAATTTAGTAAGGAATTAGGACTTTTCTAATCCTTAGCAGCTCTGGCAGTGGCTCTTATAGCAATTCTTATAACAGGTCTTTTAACCCATCCTTCTACATGGATTCGGACTTTATTTTTTATTATAAAGGTCTTAAGAGCTTTATTTAGTAAAGCTTTTATTATTATATTTATAGGATTATTATTACTATTAATTTATTATATCTTAGCTACTTCCCTCCTTTTATATAACTGCCTTAAAGCTATAATATTAATTATTAGCCTCTTTTCCTAAGAATAAGGAGATTTAGCATAATATCTGTAGTTACTGAATAAAAAACGAACCACCGCGGATATGACGCGGTATTACGCCTAAAATAAAAAAAAAGCATAGAATTAGATTTCTTATTATTAATTACCCCCCCTAGTAATAGTGTATTATATAAGGGAAGTAAGCGGCATAAGGGGTAAAATAATTAAAGGATTTTTATATAAATTTATAACTAATAAAGGATAAGATACTACATAGGAAGAATTATAGTATTAAAGAGAAAATCCTAGAGTAGTAGTAGTATAGGAAAAATTAAAGGATAAAATAAAAACACTAAAGGAATTAATAATAAAAGTTATTCTAAAGGTAGAAATAATAGAAGTATAGGCTTTTATTAAATCTATTATATAAATTACTATAGATACAGATAGGGAAATAGCCTAAATAAGAACTGGCATAGGAGGCCTATAGGCCTTAATTATAAAAGCGGTTAATAGCAAGGTAAAAACCATAGTTAAGAAGGCAGTTAAGAAAGTAATAAAGGCTATTCCTAGGACTAGATTAATAATTAGAGGGACTTAGGTAACTATTATAACTTATAGAGTTATAAGGCAGAATTTAATAATCCCTTTAGCCTAGATAAAGGGCATAGTAATACTAGCCTGCTACTATTAGGAAGCAATAGTAAAGGGAAACACTATTAATAAGGCAGTTTAAAACAGATTACTAGGGAAGATTATAAAGGCATTAAATAGCACTATTAGTATAAAGGAGGCAATAGCAGCATACTAACTACAGAGTAAAGATATAATTATTATATTTACTAAAGTACAGAGGAAATAAAAGGAAAATACAGCCTAAGTAAGAGTTACCTTTAGACCTAAGGTAAAAGTAAATAGAAAGATATTTATTATAATTATTAAGGGATTTTTAATATAACTAATAAACCACATTATAACTAAGGATATAAAGAAGAGCATTAAAAAGGAGAATAGGTTAAATATAGTAAAGATAATAGTATAAAAGCTAAAGGGAATAGTAATAAGAGCACTATTAGTAATTAGTATTAAGGGCACTAAGTTAGTAAACTACCTATACTATAGGGGAATAGTATACTAAGTAGAGATTTTTAATACTAAGCTATATAATAAAATAATCTACCTAAAGTAATATTATAACTACTATAAGATTAGATATATTACTAGGTACTATAAAAAGGAAGTAAGATATAATAGGTATACTATTAAAAGATACCCTAAGAGAAAGAGAACTTACTTAATATTAATAAGCAAGATATAAGAGAAATACTTAAATTATATAAGGGCATATCTAGCATAGTCTTAGCTATGTTTAGTAAGTAATAATAAATAGTAGCAGGCTAGGAAGGCTTATATTATAAGGCCACTATTCTTCTATAGCTATTAGTTAGAGGTTATAATAGCTACTATAAGTAAGGGTTATTATAAAGAAAAGACTAGGGGACTAATAGAAAAGTAGCTAAGAGGAAGGAGTATATACCTAAGGGGCCTATTTATAAAATAAACCTATAAGCTATAATTAGGACTATAGAGACTAGCAGAGGAAGGCATAATACTAGCCTTTTTACAACTAACTAGAGGGTAAAATAATACTAGGGCTAGCCTAACTAGGGTGCTTTAAAGTATATAATAAAGTATATAATTAAGGTTATATACTAAAATATATAAAAGAAAAGCAATTTAGTATATTTAGTATTAGGGCATGTCATTAGCCCTAAGGTAATAGCTATTTAAAAACCAGGAGGTTATAATAGTATACTGCTAAATCTATCTTAAGAGCATTATATATTAGCAATATATAGTAAAAAAATAGTAATTTATATATATTAAAGGGTTAAGGCAGGACTTTAAACTATAGAAAGAAAGGAGGATTAATATAGTATTAAGCTATATAAAGTAAAGATATATAATATTTATTCCCTGGCTTATAAAAGGGAGTAGTAAATGCTTTTATAATACTTTACTAATACTTAAGTAAAGGGCTAGAGTATATTTATAAGGGACTTTAACTAATACTACCCCTTATAAAATAGATTTAGCTAAACCTCTTAAGGGCATAATAAGATATTAAAATTTATAATAAGGTAGTAACTCAGCCTAGCTATTCTATTTAGAAAAGTAATAAGAAGAGAATATAATAATAAGGATAGTACTATTAATTATATATAAACCACTTATAACATTAGTATTAAATTTATTAAGCTAGTAAAAATCGCCAGATCTAACCATATACCTTAGCTTATTAGCATTAGGATAATTAAGGAATTAAACAGCAGCCTAGGGTTAGTCTAGGGTTAAAGAATAGTAAATAAGAACCTTATTATAATAAAGGCTTTAAATAGACTTAGAAAGGAGGGATTAAAGCTCCTGCTATATAATTAGCACGAAATTAATAACTATATGTAATGGCTTACCTAATAGCTTATAGAGATAGCTAATATAGCAGCACTTAAATAACCTTAAAAGTATAGCAAACTATAGCTTTAGTAGAATAAAAGGATAAAAGATATAATAATAAAGGTAAGATATGCTAATAGGCAGTAATAGTAATAATAGACATAGAAATTATAGCAGGCCTTAACAGAAGTAATAGAAAAATAAAATTATATTATCTTAAAGAAAAAGAAAAGTAGCTAGTAATAAGTAATTAGTAAGTTATTTAGGTTAAAAAAGAGCCTTTAAACCCTAAAGCACTAGGCCTAGCTATAAAGTAGACTTCCTCTTAAGATATAGTAGGTCTTACTACTAACTTAGCTAGGGGATAACAGTAAGGAGGAGATAGTAAAGGTTATATATAAGGGTAAGGTAAAGGTATTTATAGAGAGGTTTTTTCCTTTATTTATAGCTAGGACTTTAGGTCTAAAGACAGAGGTAGAGATAAGATACTATAGAGATAATTAGGTAGTTCTTATATTTATAAAGGAGGAAATTAGGGAAGTTATAAAGAATATAGTAAGTTAGAAAGCCCTAGGGCCGGACAAGCTACTAGTAGGTTTCCTAAAGCTATATAAAGCAGCCCTAATATTATATCTAATATGCCTTATAAATACATATTATAGTTTAAGATACTATCTAGCCTTTTTCTAGTAAGCAAAGGTAGTAGTTCTATATAAACCTAAGAAGACCCCTAAGGAGTTAGGCAGACCAGGGGGGTAAAGGCTAATATTACTATTAAATATAATAAGAAAAGTAAATAAGGGAGCTATTATAAGGAGGATTACTACTATAATAAAGGAAGGCTATATACTACTAAATATATAAATAGGTAATAAGGCTAGTAGGTTAATAGAGGTAGTACTAAGCATACTAAAAGAGGTTATAAAAACAGTATAGTATTACTAGGGGATAGTATTGTTATTATAGCTGGATATTACTAGGGTATTTAACACTATTAGCTATAAATAGCTAATTTATATTATAAAGGAGTTAGGACTACTAGAGTAAATAGCTAAATAGGCATAGGGCTTTATATTAAAAAAAGAGTATAATTAGCATTTAATAAGCATATTACTAAGGAAATCTAAGTTACTATAAGGGTTCTATAAGGATTACTAGTATCTTTTATTCTTTTTTTACTTTATATTATACTACTATATTAAAGACTAGCAGTAGTAGAATTAATATTAATACTAGGGTTTTTAAATAATATAAATATTATAGTATATAGAAAAACAGTAAAGGAAACTAAAGTATAACTAGAAAAAGCCTAAAGGATATATAAGGAGTAGTTAAAGGAATATAAGCTAAGGTTTAACCTAGGAAAGAGCAAGCTAATACACTTTATAAGAAAGAGGCAGGCAATTATAATAATAATCTAACTTAAAAGGACAATAATATAACCAATATAATTAGCGCAATTTCTAGGGGTTTGGATTCACTAAAAGCTTTACTAGTTAACCTATATAAAAAAGGTAAATACTAAATTATTATAGTAGAAGTTAGTACTTATAGTACTAGCTATATTTATATAGGAATGCTAACTAAAGTATGCAAGATCTCTTTATATACAGGTAATAAAAAGCATAATAGCTTATAAAGCCAGGATATATTATACTTATAGCAAGTTAAAAGGGGTAGCATAGGGGGTAGTAAAGGCATTTATAAGGGAATAAAATAAATGCTTAAGGCGGGTTATAGGGGCATATAAGGCAATACTAGTAATACTCTTAAAGATAAAGGCGATAGTACTACTAGTAAACTTATACCTTAATTATATTAAGTAATAATTCTACTAAAGACTTAAGGATAGTAATATAAGCAAGAAGATATAATAGGCATATAACTTAATAGTATTACAGCTATAATACTAAGGAAGAGGCTGCTAATATAATTACTATAAGGCGTTTCCTAATGCCCCCCCCCCCCCTCCCCTAGCAGCCTTATAGCTAAATAAAAATTAGAGAGAGAGTAGGAAAAATGGTGAATATAGCAGAGATATAAGGCTTAAGTAAGAAGAGAACAGGCAAAAGCTATAGTAGCAGATAAGGAACCTAACTTTAAGAGTATAAAGAAAATAGCAGGGCTTTATAATAGCCTACTAAAGTATAAATCTATAGCCTTAGTATAGCTTTAAACAGAGAAAATAGGGCTAAATGCCTTCCTTTATAATAAATAGGTACCTAAGGTAATATTACTAATATATTAATACTAGGGAGGAAATAAGGATATTTATTACTTTATCCTTTTATACCTAGAATATAACTACCTAAGGCTAATCCTAGTAGTACCTATAATAAGAGACCTGCAGGAGCTTAGGGCAGCACTTAATAATAAGAAGCTAGCACTAAATATTATAAAGTAGGTGCTTTTAACTAAGTAACTTTAGTAGTATAGGTTAGCTAAGGAGCTTTGTAAGGTATAGCAGATATATAATGTTAAGGTTAGAAAAGGGACTAAAGGTAATGGAAATAATAAAATAAAGAAGGAAGAGCTGGATTAGAAGGGGAGGTACTTATAGGGGGTTTTTACTAATATACTAACGTTTTATATAAAGTATAACCATACTTTTGCTATTATCTATAGTTCTAGGGAAACTGGCAGATATCTTATATTAATAGTTAAAAATAATAAAGACTTTATATTAGAGGCTTAGAAGGAGCTATATAGAAGAATATAGGTTTTCTCCCCTATTTTAGGGTTTTTCTTATATTAAGAAGTTAGTCGATAAACTAGATAGTGGCTCTAGCTACCTAGCGTACATGAATAATAATAGGCTCTTTTCCTTTATTATCCCTAGCTTAATAATATACTTATATAGCAAGAAAGAGTTAGTATATATAATTATTAGGATTTTCAGCTTATTAATTTAGTTAAAGTTAGGAAAAAGAACGAACCACCGCGGATACGACGCGGTATTACACCTAAAACGAAAAAGAGGCACGGAATCAGATTCCTTATTATTAATTACCCCCCCTAGTAATTACGCATTACATAAGGGGAGTAAGCAGCATAAGGGGTATAATAATTAAAGAAATTTTATATAAATCTATAACTAATAAAGAACAAGATATTATATAAGAAGAAATATAGTATTAAAGAGAGAATCCTAGAGTAATAGTAGTATAGAAAAAATTAAAGGATAAAATAAAAACACTAAAGGAATTAATAATAAAAGTTATTCTAAAGGTAAAAATAATAAAAGTATAGGCTTTTATTAAATCTATTATATAGATTACTATAGACATAGGCAGGGAAATAGCCTAAATAAGAACTGGCATAGGAGGCCTACAGGCCTTAATTATAAAAGCAGTTAATAGTAAGGTAAAAACCATAGTTAAAAAGGCAGTTAAGAAAGTAATAAAGGCTATTCCTAGGACTAGATTAATAGTTAGGGGGACTTAAGTAATTATTATAGCTTATAAAGTTATAAGGCAGAATTTAATAATCCCTTTAGCCTAAATAAAGGGTATAGTAATACTAGCCTATTACTACTAAAAAGTAATAATAAAAGGAAATACTATTAGTAAGGTAGTTTAAAACAGATTACTAAAGGAGATTATAAAGATAGTAAATAGTACTATTAGTATAAAGGAGGTAATAGTAGTATACTAACTATAGAGTAAAGATATAGTTATTATATTTACTAAAGTAAGGAGGAAATAAAAGGAAAATATAGCTTAAGTAAGAGTTACCTTTAGACCTAAGGTAGAAGTAAATAAGAAGATATTTAGTATAATTATTAAGGGATTTCTAATGTAACTAATAAACTATATTATAACTAAGGATATAAGGAAGAATATTAAAAAGGAGAATAGTTTAAATATAGTAAAGATAATAATATAAAAGCTAAAGGGAATAATAATAAGGGTACTACTAGTAGTTAGTATTAAGGGCACTAAGTTAGTAAACTACCTATACTATAGGGAAATAATATACTAAGTAAAGATTTTTAATATTAAGCTATATAATAAGATAATCCACTTAAAGTAATATTATAACTACTATAAGATTAGATATATTACTAGGTACTATAAAGAGAAAGTAAGATATAGTAAGTATACTATTAAAAAATACCTTAAGAAAGAGAGGACTTACCTAATATTAATAGGTAAGGCATAAGAGAGATATTTAAATTATATAAGAGTATATCTAGTATAGTCTTAGCTGTATTTAGTAAGTAATAATAGATAGTAGCAGGCTAGGGAGGCTTATACTATAAGGCTGCTGTTTTTTTGCAGCTATTAATCAGAGGTTATAATAGCTACTATAGGTAAGGGTTATTATAAAGAAAAGACTAGGGGACTAATAAAAAAGCAGCTAAGAAAAAGGAGCATATACCTAAGGGGCCTATTTATAAGATAAACCTATAAGCTATAATTAAAACTATAGAAACTAGCAGAGGAAGGCATAATACTAGCCTTTTTATAACTAACTAAAGGGTAAAACAATACCAGGGCCAGCCTAACTAGGGTGCTTTAAAGTATATAATAAAGTATATAATTAAGGTTATATACTAGAATATATAAAAGAAAAGCAATCTAGTATATCTAGTATTAGGGCATAGTATTAGCCCTAAGGTAATAGCTATCTAGAAACTAGGAGGTTATAATAGTATACTGCTAAATCTATCTTAAAGGCACTATATATTAGCAATATATAGTAAAAGAATAGTAATTTATATATATTAAAAGGTTAAGGCAGGACTTTAAACTATAGGGAAAAAGGAGGATTAGTATAGTATTAAGCTATATAAAGTAAAGATATATAATATTTATTTCCTAGCTTATAAAAGAAAGTAGTAAATACCTTTATAATACTTTACTAATACCTAAGCAAAAAGCTAAAGTATATTTATAAAGGACTTTAACTAATACTACCTCTTATAGAATAGATTTAGCTAAACCTTTTAAGGGCATAATAAGATATTAGAATTTATAATAAGGTAGTAACTTAGCCTAGCTATACTGTTTAGGGAAGTAATAAAGAGAGAACATAGCAGCAGAAATAGCACTATTAACTATACATAGACTACTTATAACATTAGTATTAAATTTATTAGGCTAGTAAAAATTAATAGATCTAACTATATGCCTTAGCGTATTAGTATTAAGATAAATAAGAAATTAAGCAGCAGCTTAGGGTTAGTCTAGAGTTAGAGAATAGCAAATAAGAACCTTATTATAGTAAAGGCTTTAAATAGACTTAGAAAGAAGGAATTAAAGCTCCTGCCATATAACTAATAGGAAATTAATAACTATACATAATAGCTTACTTAATAGCTTATAGAAATAGCTAATATAGCAGTACCTAAATAACCTTAAGGGCATAGTAAACTATAGCCTTAGTAAAATAAAAGGGTAAAAGATATAATAATAAAGGCAAGATATACTAATAGGCAGTAGTAGTAACAACAGATATAAAAATTATAGTAAGCCTTAATAGAAGTAATAGAAAAATAAAGTTATATTATCTTAAAGAAAAAGAGAAGCAGTTAGTAATAAGCAGTTAGTAAGTTATTTAGGTCAAAAGAGAGCCTCTAGACCCTAAAGCACTAAGCCTAGCTATAAAGTGGACTTTCTCCTAAGATATAGCAGGTTTTACTATTAACTTAGCTAGAGAATAATAGCAGGGAGGAGATAATAAAGGTTATATATAAGGGTAAGACAAAGGCATTTATAAAGAGGTTTTTTTTTTATTTATAGTTAGGGATTTAGGTCTAGAAGTAAAGGTAGAGACAAGATACTATAGTAATAATTAGGTAGTTTCTATATTTATAAAGGAGGAAATTAGAGAAGTTATAAAGAATATAGTAAGTTAAAAAGCCCTAGGGCTAGATAAGCTACTAATAGGTTTTCTAAAGCTATATAAAGCAGCCCTAATATTATATTTAATATGCCTTAGAAATAGATACTATAGTCTAGAATACTATCCGGCCTTCTTTTAGCAAGTAAAGGTAATAGTCCTATATAAACCTAGAAAGACCCCTAAGAAGTTAGATAGACCAGGGGGGTAAAGGCTGATATTACTATTAAATATACTAGAAAAAGTAATTAAAGGAGCTATTATAAGGAGGATTACTACTATAGTAAAGAAAGGCTATATACTACTAGACATATAGATAGGCAATAGGGCTAGCAGGTTAATAGAAATAGTACTAAGTATGCTAAAAGAGGTTATAAAAATAGCATAGCATTACTAGGAAATAGTATTATTATTATAGCTAAATATTACTAGGGCATTTAATACTATTAGCTATAAACGGCTAATCTATACTATAAAGGAGTTAAAACTGCTAGGGTAGATAGCTAGATAGGCATAGGGCTTTATATTAAAAAAAAAAGTATAACTAGCGTTTAATAGGCATATTACTAAGGAAATCTAAGTTACTATAGGGGTTTTATAAGGATTACTAGTATTTTCTATCCTCTTCCGACTTTATATTATACTATTATATTAAAGACTAGTAGTAGTAGAATTAATATTAACACTAGGGTTTTTAAATAATATAAATATTATAATATATAGAAAAACAGTAAAGAAGACTAAAGTATAACTAAAAAAAGCCTAGAGGATATATAAGGAGTAGTTAAAGGAATATAAACTAAGGTTTAACCTAGGGAAGAGCAAGCTAATATACTTTATAAGGAAAAGGTAGGTAATTATAATAACAATCTAACTTAAAAGGACGATAATATAACTAATATAATTAGCGCAATTCCTAGGGGTTTAGATTCACTAAAAGCTTTACTAGTTAACCTATATAGAGAAGGTAAATACTAAATTATTATAGTAAAAGTTAATACTTATAGCACTAGCTATGTCTATATAGGAATACTAACTAGAGTATACAAGATCCCTTTATATATAGGTAATAAGAAGCATAATAGCCTATATAGCCAGAATATACTATATATATAGTAAGTTAAAAGGGGTAGCACAGGGGGTAGTAAAGATATTTATAGGAAAATAAAATAAATACTTAAGGCAGGTTATAGGGGTATATAAGGCAACACTAGTAATACTTTTAAAGACAGAAGCAGCAGTACTACTAGTAGACTTATACCTTAATTATATTAAGCAATAATTCTACTAAAGACTTAAGGATAGTAGTATAAGTAAGAAGATACAATAGGCATGTAATTTAATAGTATTACAGCTACAATACTAAGGAAGAGGCCACTAATATAATTACTATAAGGCGTTTTCTAATACCCCCCCCCCCTCCTTAGTAGCCTTATAGCTAGACAGAAATTAGAGAGAGAGTGGGAAAAACAGTGGATATAGTAAAGGCATAAGGCTTAAGTAAGAAGAGAATAGGCAAAAGCTATAGCAGTAAATAAGGAACCTAACTTTAAGAGTATAAAGAAAATAGTAAGGCTTTATAACAGCTTACTAAAGTATAAATCTATAGCCTTAGTACAGCTTTAAATAAAGAAAATAGGGCTAAATATATTCCTTTATAATAAATAGGTGCTTAAGGTAATATTATTAATATATTAATATTAGGGAGGAGATAAGAATATCTACCACTTTATACTTTTATGCCTAGAATATAACCACCTAAGGCTAATCCTAGTAGTGCCTATAATAAGAGACCCGTAGGAGCTTAGGGTACCGCTTAATAATAAGAAGCTAGCACTAAACATTATAAAGTAAGTGCTCTTAACTAGGCGACTTTAGTAGTATAGGTTAGCTAAGAAGCTTTGTAAGGTATAGTAGATATATAATATTAAGGTTAAGAAAGGGACTAGAAGTAATAAAAATAATAGAATAAAGGAGGAAAAGCTGGATTAAGAGGGGAGATGCTTATAGGGGGTTTTTACTAATATACTAACCTTTTATATAAAGCATAACTATACTTTTGTTATTATCTGCGGTTCTAGGGGAACTAGCAGATATTTTATACTAATAGTTAAAAACAATAAAGACTTTACATTAAAGGCTTAGAAAGAGCTATATAGAAGAATATGGGTTTTCTCCCCTATTTTAGGGTTTTTCCTATATTAAGAAGTTAGTTAATAAACTAGATAGTAGCTCTAGCTACCTAGCGTACATGAATAATAATATTAATTTAGTTAGTAATAATATTTAAAGTAGTGCTTATTATATAGGCAATATTAATACCTTAAACTATCCTATATAGCTTAAAAGCTAAGGTACTCCTTGTAACTCTCTTAGATTTAGTTAAGCTATATATTATAATATTTCCTTTAAGGGTAAATTTAGAGGTTTTATTATCCTTCCTTTTATTACCTAGAATGATTACATAGCCTAGTTAAGAGCTAAGGTCTTTATTATTTGCAAAAGAACCATTAATAAAGACATAAAGAGCAGCGTTTTTTAGTAAGAGAGATATATATTAAAGTCTATAGTCTTAATTTTTAATTTACTATTAAAGTCTTTTATTAAGCCTTAAAATATTATTAGATTCTGGTTATTAAACCTAGGTATTAATAGAAAAATTGTAAGATGCTTTAGGTTAATATATTAAAGTAATATATGCTCCTTATGCTTACTGTTTAATATATTTTACTTAGTTAGTTAGGTTATTAACTTATAATAGCTTCTTTTCTTATGCCTTTTATTATAAGAAAAAGGTTTTATTATTAGCTTTGCTTAAGATACAACCATTAAATATTAATAGTATTAAAATTATTAACTTCTCTTTTGGCTTTACAAGGAATTCGGAATTTTTTAACTTAGCTTCTTTATAATTAAAAAATTCGGCATTACTAAGTCCTAAGGTGTTATTAGTTTACATTCTAATAATTCTAAAACATAAGCTTTTACTAGAAGAAATAAGAAAATAAGGGTTATATATAAAGGTTATTATTTATAGCTTTTAATAATAATAATTAAAATACGTTAACTACTAATATGTACCAGCCTCTGCTATTCTATATAGCGGCTTAATTATATTTATAATAACGTCTAGCAGGTAAAGGTATGCAATTTACGCAGGAAGCTTTATAAGAATTATATAATTTAGCTTTATCTTTAACTACACGTATGCCTAAGTAATATCCCTTAACTAAGCTATAATACCTTCTTTTTTTAATAATAAAGTAAGAGCAATAATAAGCCTCTAGCTAGCTTTTTAAATTATTAGTAATTATATAAGGATAACTTCTTTTCCTTAGTTGCTATAGTCTTAAATAACATATTCTAACTTTTTATATAGGGAGTTAGTTGCCTTGCCTTTAATTTCTCTTACTATCTATAAACTAAAGAGTTTTTTACCTTTATGCCTTTATAGGTTAAATTTTATAAATTCAAATATATTCCTAGCTAGCAGAGCATTAATTTTTGCTTTATTAAAGAGTTTAAAAGGTTTTCTAGGTATATTAATTTTTCCTTATATATAAAGGTTAATTATAAATTAAAAATTAGCCTTTTCTTTCTTAGTAAGAAAAGCCTCTACTTAAAGGTATTTCCAGGGTCTTTTACGTCCTCTTTATAGTAGAGTTATTAGGTTATTAGGAGGGTTCTTATAATTTTTATTACCTTAAACTAGGTCTTCCTTATAAACCGGGTTTTCTTTGTAAGAAGATTCTACCTCTAGTAAGGTTATATATAGTTTAATAACTATAGACTAAACTTTTATAGGGCTATAAGGTATCTTAATAATATAAGTCTTTTCTTTTATTAAGAGAAGCTTATAAGGGCTAGTTTATCTGTCTTTTTTATAATAAACTTATATATTAGAATTTAAGAGAAGAGTATATATAGGTAGGGTTATTAGGCTATTATAAATATTAAGAGTATTATAAACTTAGTGCCTTATAAGACTATGCCTTGCTTTATTTATTGCTTTTTAAAGTATCTTAGCTCTTTAGGTAATTATAAAGCTTAGGGGGGAATTATTTATTATCCTTAAATAGGTTTTAAAGACTAAGAGGGTAGGAATAAGGCTATTTAGACTAGCAGAGTTATTAACTGCTTTAATAGCTATTTAAAGCATCTGCTCTTTTAGAAAAAGACTGTTAGCTTTAGTCTTAATAATATTATATGCTTTATAAAGAGGGGCATAATATCGCTTAAGTTTTCTAATATTATTATAAGCCTTAATAGGGACTTTATTAATATTAATTAACAGTAGCCGAGCTAAATGCCTAAATTTACTAGAAGTAAAATTTCTTTTAGCATTATAAACTATTTAATCTAAGGGTCTAAGATATATATTAATTCAGTATTCTTTAAGGGCATTTTAGATATCTTAAGCTTTCTATTATTAGGGTTTAAGAAAGCAGGCAGCTTAAAATAATATTACTAAATCTATAATGTATAGGACCGGCTTCTTATTAATTTATATAATATTAACAAGGACGTTATAGTTAAATTTAAGGTTGTCTTCAAGAGTGAACTTAAATCTACTTAGAGCTTTTATGTTTATTTGGCATTAATAGCAAGTTTATGTGATTTTTCCTATATTAGCCTTATTAAATTCTTTACCAGCCCTAGTAAGAAGGTTATTTAATTAGTTAATTAACGGATAACTAAATCAGTAATAAAGTTAACAGATTTTGGTTTTAAAAAGCATAAAAATAGCAGGTTCTTAAGAACTGGCTATTTACTAAGGATATCCTTATTTCCTAATAATAGGTACCTTTTTATCTCCTTAAATTAAAAGATTCTTAAGATTGTTAAGTTTAATACTTATTTTATTTATATTTATAATAAAATATAAAAACAGTATAATACTATTAAGCATATAAAAAGGTATTATATTAAAAATCATTAAAAGCTTTAAAATACCAGTAGAAGTTATAGTACTAGCTCTAAAGGTAATGGTTCTTTAGTTAGAGAAATGCTTAATTATAAGATTCTTTATAATCTTTATTAAAGCGTTAACTTAGCCTTGGCTAGTAGTTAAAATCCCTAATGCTTTTATATTTAGGAGTATACTGTAAAATATATCTACTATATATCTTATATTTATAAGATATATGTATTATTAAGGTTGTTTATTAGTATTATAGTTATAGGGGTCCTTAAGAAATAAGGCATATTTAAAAGCATTATCCTATAAGAAGTTTATAGTTAATGCTAAAAAGAGTAAGGCATTTAGTACTTATATAAAGAATACTATAAAGGAGAAAGTATTATAAGCCTCTTTATTATTTAGTTTCTCTTTTTTATTAGTAGTAAGGAAAGCAGCATTCTAAGCGGCTTTTTTATGCTTATTCTTACTACTATTATTAGTAGTAGTAAGTTAGGCTATTTCGCCCTCATAGGCTTATAGAAATATATAGTATTAGCGTTTAGAAGGTGGTTTTTAGTGTTTTTTCTATTATTTTACTAAGTTACTTTTGCTTTTTTTTGCTTAAAGGTAAGATAATTAGTTAACTAGCATCCTTTTTTATAGTAGATAAAGCATTTCTTTAAGCTTGCTCTAGCTTAAGGTTTTTTATAATATATTGCTTATAAATATCATTAGTCTGTAAACATTACTATATTAGTAGTTTGGTCTATAGACCGGGCAATAAGGGCAGTTAAATTATTATTAGTAGTTGTTAGTAACTGACTTATAAAGGTTAGTAGTATATTTATTACTAAGAGGCAATTTTAATGATTACTAACAAATCCTTTAAAGGTTGGCACATTCCTGAATTTAGTATTGTAAAAATCATTATCATTTTCTATTACTTATTATACTTAATAAAGAAGGATTATATCTTGCTTAAAAGGGTTATAAAGGCTATTAAATATCTTTATAAGTTAATTAAGAAGAATTTCTAAGTATTCTAACTTGTTCTTTATTAAGTGCTTTATAATAATATAGCAAAGGCATAAATCAGTAAATTATGTTTTATAGAAGCTCTTATTCTTAGGTGTTTTAAAGTAATTCCTAATGTTTTAAGTTATCTTAGCCAAAAAAAGCCGACACCGCGGATACAACGCAGTATTACGCCTAAAACAAAAAAGAAGCATAGAATCAGATTCCTTATTATTAATTACCCTCCCTAGTAATAGTATATTATATAAAAGAAGTAAGTAGTATAAGGGGTGTAATATTTAAAGAATTTTTATATAGATTTATAACTAATAAAGAATAAGGCACTACCTAGGAAGAAATATAGCATTAAAAAGAGAATTTTAGAGTAATAGTAGCATAAGAAAAATTAAAGAATAAAATAAAATTACTAAAGAAATTAATAATAAAAGTTATTTTAAAGGCAGAAATAATAGAAGTATAGGCTTTTATTAGATCTATTATATAAATTACTATAAATATAGGCAGGGAGATAGCTTAAATAAGAACTAGTATAAAAGGCCTATAGGCTTTAATTATAAAAGTAGTTAATAGTAAGATAAAAACTATAGTTAAAAAGGCAGTTAAGAAGGTAATAAAGGCTATTCTTAGGACTAAAATAATAGTTAAGGGGACTTAAGTAATTATTATAGCTTATAAAGTTATAGGGTAGAATATAATAATCTCTTTAGCCTAAATAAAGGGTATAGTAATACTAGCTTACTATTACTAGAAAGTAATAGTAAAGGGAAATACTATTAGTAAGGTAGTTAGGAATAAATTACTAAAAGAGATTATAAAGGCTATAAATAGCACTATTAATATAAAGGAGGTAATAATAGTATACTAACTATAAAGTAAAGATATAGTTATTATATTTACTAAAGTAAGGAGGAAATAAAAGGAAAACACAGCCTAGGTAAGAGTTACCTTTAGACCTAAGGTAGAAGTAAATAAGAAGATATTTAGTGTAATTATTAAGGGATTCCTAATATAACTAATAAATTATATTATAATTAAGAATATAAGGAAGAATATTAAAAAGGAAAATAGTTTAAACATAGTAAAGATAATAGTATAAAAGCTAAAGGGAATAATAATAAGAGTACTACTAATAGTTAGTATTAAGGGTACTAAGTTAGTAAACTACTTATACTATAAGGGAATAGTATATTAAGCAGAGATTTTTAATACTAAGCTATATAATAAGATAATCCACCTAAAGTAATATTATAAATATTATAAGATTAGATATATTATTAGGTACTATAGAAAAAAGCAAAATATAGTAGGTATATTACTAAAAAACACCCTAAGGGGAAGAGGACTTACTTAATATTAATAGGCAAGGTATAGGAGAAATGCCTAAATTATATAGGGGTATATTTAGTATAGTCTTAGCTATACTTAGTAAGTAATAATAGATAGCAGTAGGCTAGGGAGGCTTATGTTATAAGGCTGCTATTCTTCTGTAACTATTAGTTAAAGGTTATAATAGCTATTATAAGTAAGGGTTATTATAAAGAGAAGACTAGGGGACTAATAGAGAAGCAATTAAGAGAAAGGAGTATATGCCTAAGGGGCCTATTTTTAAGATAAACCTATAAGTTATAATTAGGACTATAGAAACTAGTAAAGAAAGGCATAAGACTAGCCTTTTTATAACTAATAAGAGGGTAAAACAATACTAGGGCTAGCCTAACCAGGGTGCTCTAAAGAATATAATAAAGTATATAATTAAGGTTATATACTAGAATATATAGAAGAAAAGCAATTTAGTATATTTAGTATTAGGGCATAGTATTAGCCTTAAGGTAATAGCTATCTAGGAACCAGAAGGTTATAATAATATACTACTAAATCTATTTTAAAGGTACTATATATTAGTAATATATAGTAAAAACATAGTAATTTATATATACTAAAGGGTTAGAATAGGACTTTAAACTATAGTGAGGGGGGAGGATTAGTATAATATTAAGCTATATAAAGTAAAGGTATATAACATTTATTCCCTAGCTTATTAAAGGTAGTAGTAAATACCTTTATAATACTTTACTAATACTTAGGCAAAGGGCTAGAGTATATTTATAGGGGACTTTAACTAATACCACCCCTTATAGGACAGATTTAGCTAAACCTCTTAGGGGTATAATAAGATATTAAAATTTATAATAAAGTAGTAACTTAGCCTAGCTATACTATTTAGGGAAGTAATAAGAAGAGAATATAGCAGTAGGGATAGTACTATTAACTATATATAAACTACTTATAACATTAGTATTGAATTTATTAGGCTAGTAGAAATCACTAGATTTAACTATATGCCTTAGCTTATTAGTATTAGGATAAATAAGGAATTAAGTAACAGCCTAGGGTTAGTTTAGGGTTAGAGGATAGTAAATAAAAACCTTATTATAGCAAAGGCTTTAAACAGACTTAAAAAAAAAGGACTAGAGCTCTTACTATATAACTAGTAGGAAGTTAATAACTACACATAATAGCTTACCTAATAGCTTATAGAGATAGCTAATATAGCGGCACCTAAATAACCTTAAAGGCATAGCAAATTATAGCCTTAGTAGAATAAAAGGGTAAAAGATATAATAATAAAGGCAAGATATACTAATAAGCAGTAATAGCAATAATAAATATAGGAATTATAGCAGGCCTTAATAAAAGCAATAGAAAAACAGAATTATATTATTTTAAAAGAAAAGAGAAGTAGTTAGTAATAGGCAGTTAGTAAGTTATTTAGGTTAAAAAAGAGCCTTTAAACCCTAAAGCACTAGGCCTAGCTATAAAGTAGACTTTCTCCTAAGATATAGCAGGTCCTACTACTAATTTAGCTAGGGGATAATAGTAGGGAGGAAATAATAAAGGTTATATATAAGGGTAAGGTAAAGGTATTTATAAAGAGGTTTTTTCCTTTATTTATAGCTAGGGCTCTAGGTCTAAAGGCAGAGGTAGAAATAAGATACTATAGTAATAATTAAGTAGTTCCTATATTTATAGAGGAGGAAATTAGAGAAGTTATAAAGAATATAGTAAGTTAAAAAGCCTTAGAGCTGGATAAGCTATTAATAGGTTTCCTAAAGCTATATAAAGCAGCCCTAATATTATATTTAATATACCTTATAAATATATATTATAGTTTAAGACACTATTCAGCCTCCTTCTAGCAAGCAAAGGTAGTAGTTCTATATAAACCTAGGAAAACCCCTAAGGAGTTAGGTAAAGCAGGGGGGTAAAGGCCAATATTACTATTAAATATACTAGGAAAAGTAATTAAAGGAGCTATTATAAGGAGGATTACTACTATAGTAAAGGAAGGCTATATACTACTAGATATACAGATAGGTAATAAAGCTAGTAGGTTAATAAAGGCAGTACTAAGCATACTAAAAAAGGTTATAAAAACAGTATAGTATTACTAGGGGATAGTATTATTATTATAGCTAGATATTACTAGGGCATTTAACACTATTAGCTATAAATAGCTAATTTATATTATAAAGAAGTTAGGACTACTAGGGTAGATAGCTAAATAGGCACAGGGCTTTATATTAAAAAAAAGAGTATAATTAGCGTTTAATAGGTGTATTACTAAGGAAATCTAAGTTACTACAGGGGTTCTATAAGGGTTACTAGCATCTCCTATCCTCTTTCTGCTTTATATTATATTACTATATTAAAGACTAGTAGTAGTAGAATTAATATTAATATTAGGGTTCTTAGATAATATAAATATTATAGTATATAGAAAAGTAGTAGAAAAGACTAAAGTATAACTAAAAAGAGCCTAGAAAATATATAAGGAGTAGTTAAAGGAATATAGGCTAAGGTTTAACCTAGAAAAGAGTAAGCTAATATACTTTATAAGAAAGAGGCAGGCAATTATAATAATAATCTGACTTAAAAGGACAATAATATAACTAACACAATCAGTGCAATTCCTAGGGGTTTAGGTTTACTAAAAGCTTTATTAGTTAATATATATAAAGAAGGTAAATGCTAAGTTATTATAGTAGAGGTTAGTACTTATAGCGCTAGCTGTGTTTACATAAGGATGCTAACTAAAGTATATAAGATTCCTTTATATATAGGTAATAAGAAGCATAATAGCCTATAAAGCCAGGATATACTATACCTATAGTAAGTTAAAAAGAATAGTGCAGGGGGTAGTAAAGGTATTTATAAGGGAATAAAATAAATACTTAAGGCAAGTTATAGGGGTATATAAGGCAACGCTAGTAACACTCTTAGAGACAAAAGCAGTAGTGCTACTAGTAGACCTATACCTTAATTATATTAAGTAATAATTCTACTAAAGACTTAAGGATAGTAGTATAGGTAAAAAGATATAACAGGCATGTAATTTAATAGCATTATAGCTATAATACTAAGGAAGAGGCCGCTAATATAATTACTATAAGGCGTTTCCTAATGCCCCCCCCCCCTCCCTAGTAGCCTTATAGCTAGATAGAAATTAAAGAGAG
>AFQZ01000526.1:0-34007 GCA_000222935.2 Aciculosporium take MAFF-241224 | reverse complement strand
AATAAAATTTATTAGGCTAGTGGAAATCGCTAGATCTGACTATATGCCTTAGCTTATTAGCATTAAAATAAGCAAGAAATTAAGTAATAGCCTAGGGTTAGTCTAGGGTTAGAAAATAGTAAATAAGAACCTTATTATAGCAAAGGCTTTAAATAGGCTTAAAAAGGAGGGGTTAGAGCTCCTGCTAAGTAACTAACAGGAAATTAATAATTATATAAAATAGCTTACCTAGTAACTTACAGAGATAGCTAATATAGCGGCACTTAAACAACCTTAAGAGCATAGTAAACTATAGCCTTAGTAAAATAAAAGGGTAAAGGATATAATAGTAAAGGCAAGACATGCTAATAGGCAGTAGTAGCATTAATAAACATAGGAATTATAGCAGGCCTTAAAAGAAGCTATAGGAAAATAGGATTATATAATCTTAAAGGAAAAGAGAAGTAGTTAGCAATAGGCAGTTAGTAAGTTATTTAGGTTTAAAGGGAGCCTTTAAACCCTAGAGCACTAGGCCTAGCTATAAAGTAGACTTTCTCCTAAAATATAATAGGTCCTATTACTAACTTAGCTAGGAGATAACAGCAGGAAGGAGATAGTAGAGGTTATATATAAGGGTAAGGTAAAGGCATTTATAAAGAGGTTCTTTCCTTTATCTGCGGCTAAGGCTCTAGATCTAAAGATAAAGGCAGAGATAAGATACTATAGCAATAATTAAGTAGCTTCTATGTTTATAAAGGAGGAAATTAAAGAAGTTATAAAGAATATAGCAAGTTAGAAAGCCCTAGGGCCGGATAAGCTACTAACAGGTTTCTTTAAGCTATGTAAAGCAGCCCTAATATTATGTTTAATACGTCTTACTAATACATACTACAGTTTAGGACATTATCCGGCCACCTTCTAGCAAGCAAAGGTAGTAGTTTTATATAAACCTAAGAAAACCCCTAAGGAGTTAGGCAGACCGGGGGGATAGAGGCCGATATTGCTATTAAACACAATAGAAAAAGTGATTAAAAGAGCTATTATAAGGAGGATTACTATTATAGTAAAGGAAGGCTATATACTACTAAACATGCAGATAGGCAATAAGGCTAGCAGATTAACGGAAGTAGCACTAAGCATGCTAAAAAAGGTTATAAGAATAGCATAGTATTACTAGGGAATAGTATTATTACTATAGCTAGATATTACTAGGGTATTTAATACTATTAGCTATAAACAATTAATCTGCACTATAAAGGAGTTAGAACTGCTAGGGTAGATAGCTAAATAGGCATAAGGCTTTACATTAAAAAGAAGAGCATAATTAGCGTTTAACGGACGTATTACTAAGAATATCTAAGTTACTACAGGGGTTTTATAAGGGTTACTAGCGTCTCCTATCCTCTTCCTGCTCTATATTATACTACTATATTAAAGACTAGTAGCAGCGGAATTAACATTAACATTAGGGTTCTTAGATAATATAAACATTATAATATATAGAAAAACAGTAAAAAAGACAAAAGTATAACTAAAAAGAGCCTAGAGAATATATAAGGAGTAGTTAAAGGAGTATAGGCTAAGGTTTAACCTAGGGAAGAGTAAGCTAATGTACTTTATAAGGAAAAGGCAGGCGATTATAATAACAATCTAACTTAAAAGAGCAATAATATAACTAATATAATTAGCGCGATTCCTAGGGGTTTGGATTTACTAGAAGCTTTATTAGTTAACCTATATAAAGAAGGTAAATGCTAAATTATTATAGTAGAAGTTAGTACTTACAGCACTAGCTATGTCTATATAGAAATGCTAACTAAAGTGTGCAAGATCCCTTTATATACAGATAATAAGAAGTATAATAGCCTATAGAGCTAGGATATACTACACCTATAGTAAGCTAGAAGGGGTAGCATAAGGGGTAGCAAAGGTATTTATAAGGGAATAGAATAAATACTTAAGGCAGGTTATAGGGGCGTATAAGGCAATGCTAGTAATACTCTTAGAGACAGAAGCAGCAGTACTGCTAGTAGATCTGTACCTTAATTATATTAAATAATGATTTTACTAAAGACTTAAGGATAGTAGCATAGGCAAGAAGATATAACAGGCCTGTAATTTAATAGTATTACGGCTATGATACTAAGGAAGAGGCTGCTAATATAATTACTATAAGGCGTTTCCTAATGCCCCCCCCCCCTCCTCTAGCAGCCTTATAGCTAAATAGGAATTAGAGAGGGAGTGGGAAAAACAGTAGATATGGCAGAGGCATAAGGCTTAAGTAAGAAGAGAATAGGCAAAAGTAATAGCAGTAAATAAGGAACCTAACTTTAAGAGCACAAAAAAGATAGTAAGGCTTTATAATAGCCTGCTAAAGCATAAATCTACAGCCTTAGTGCAGCTTTAAACAGAAAAAATAGGGCTAAATGCCTTTCTTTATAACAGACAGGTGCCTAAGGTAATATTACTAATATATTAATACTAGGGAGGAGATAAGGATATCTACTACCTTATCTTATTATGCCTAGAATATAACTATCTAAGGCTAATCCCAGCAGTGCTAATAATAAGAGACCTACAGGAACTTAGAGCAGCACTTAATAATAAGAAGCTGGCACTAAATATTATAAAGTAAGTGCTCTTAACTAGGCGACTTTAGTAGTATAGGTTAGCAGAGGAGCTTTATAAGGCATGGCAGATACATAATATTAAGGCTAAGAATAGGACTAGAGGTAATGGAAATAATAGAATAAAGGAGGAAGAGCTGGATTAGAAGGGGAGGTGCTTATAAGGGGTTTTTACTAATATACTAACCTTTTATATAAAGCACAACCATACTTCTGTCATTATCTGTAGTTCTGGGGGAACTGGTAAATATCTTATACTAATGGTTAAAAACAATAAAGACTCTATATTAAAGGCTTAGCGGGAGCTATATGGAAGAATATGGGTTTTCTCCCCTATCTTAGGGTTTTTCCTATATTAAGAAGTTAGTTAATGAACTAGTTAGTGGCTCTAGCTATCTAGCGTACATGAATAATAATAATAATAGCACCTTTATTAAAAATAATTAAAATAAATAGTATTTTATTTATTAATACTTATTAAATTAGGTTTAGGCTTAGGTTTTATTTTTTTTTAAAGTAGGAAAATGATGGTTTCACAGGGCGCGATTGCTACAGCAATAACATGGGGGGGGGTAACAAAGGTCTGATTTCTATATTCTTCTTTACTAAAGGGAAAAGAAGGGGACGATGTAGAAGTGTAGTGTTATAGCTATAGTACTGCCCTAGGTTACATAATATAGTAACCCAGCTAATTAGGTCATATATATTATATATATGACCTATAATTCCTGGTTACTATTGTATATCCCTTTTATCCTTAAGACAAGCAATTCTAATACTTACAAACTCTCTCTTTATTAAAAAAGAGAAATTGCTTTAAAATACGTAAAAAATCCGTAAAAATCAACAAATAAGCAAAAATTAATAACGTTGCAATATATAAGAAATATTACCTAAATAAATAACTTTTCCCTAGTCTAAAGCATCCTTAAAGTCCCTTAATTAATCTTGTTTAGATTTATTGCATTTAAACTCTTTATTGTACGCTTAAGCAGCTTTAGCTTTAATGCCTAATGCCGGTCTCTTTACCTAACCTTTTACTTAAATCTAAGCCTTATTCTTAGTTACAAAGGTCTTAAGGCTTTTATTTAGGGAAGCCTTTATTATTACATTAGTAAGGTTATTATTACCATTTATCTAATGGATTTCTGTAATTTCCCTTTGCTTATATAACTATTATAGTGCTATAATATTAATTATAAGCCTTTTCTTCTTTATAGTACTTAATTTAATAATACACTTATATAATAAAAAAGAGTTAGTATATATTATGATTAGGATGTTTAGCTTATTTAATGAATTAGTAATAATCCTTAAAGTTATGCTTATTATATAAGCAATATTAACTCCTTAGACCATTTCATATAGCTTTAATACTAAGGCGCTTCTTATAACTCTTTTAGATTTTATAAAGCTATAGGTTATAATATTGCCTATAAGCGTAAATTCGGAGGTATTAACATTTTTTTCCTTATTACTAAGAATAATTATATAGCTAAGTTATAAGCTAAGGTCTTTATTATTAGTAAAGGAGCTATTAATAAAAACATAAAGAAAGGTATTTCCTAGTAAGAGAGGTATATAGTAAAGTCTATAAGTTTAATTATTAATTTACTACTTAAGCCTCTTATTAAGCTTCGTTATATTATTAGGTTTTGGTTATTAACTTTAGGCAGTAACAGAAAGATTATAAGAGGCTTTAGGTTAGCAGATAAAAGCAATATATGCACCTTAAGCCCTCTGCTTAATATATTAAGCTTGATTATCCTAATTAACTTCTAACAACTTCTTTCCTTATGCCTTTTATTATAGGAAGAAGGTATTATTATTAGCTTTGCTTAAAATGCAACTATTAAACATTAATAGTGTTGATTTCTTTAGGTATTACTTTAGCTTTATAAGAAATCCGGCATTTTTTAACTTAACTTTTTTACAATTAAAGAATTTAGTATTGCTAAGGCTTAATATATTATTAGTCTGCATTCTAATAAGTCTAAAATAAGAGCTTTCTTTTAAAGAAATAAGTAGACATAGGTTGTAGGTAGAAGTAATTATCTAGAGTTTTTAGTAATAATAATTAAAATACATTAACTACTAATATATGCCTGCTTCTACTATTCCGTATAGTAGCTTAATTACAACTATAATAACGTCTGGCAGGTAAAGATATGCAATTTATACTAAAAGCTTTATAAGGATTATACGATTAAGCTTTGTCTGTAATTACACATATGCTTAGGTAATATCCCTTAACTAAGCCATAATGCCTTCTTTTTTTAATAATAAAGCAAGAGCAATAATAAGCCTCTGGCTAGCTCTTTAAATCGTTAGGGACTATATAAGGATAACCTCTTTCCTATGGTTGCTATAGCCTTAAATAATATATCGTGATTTTTTATATAGGGAATTGGTTACTTTGCCCTTAATCTTATGTACTATTTATAAACTAAAGAGTCTCTTACTTTTATGCTTTTAAGGGTTAAATTAAATAAATTTAAATATATTTCTTACTAGCAGAGCGTTAATCTTAGCCTTGTTAGAGAGTTTAAATGGTTCTCTAGGCATGGTTATCTTTCCTTGTGTATAGAGGTTAATTATAAGTTAAAAATCAGCCTTTTCTTTCTCTATAAGGAAAGCTTTTAGTCAAGGGTATTTCTAAGGTCTTCCACGGCCTCTTTATAGTAAATTTATAAGGTTATTAAGGGGAGTCTTATAAATAATTTTATTAGTCTTAGTGTTTTCCTAGTCTAGGTTGTTTAAGCATAGGCCTTACCCTTCTTAGGAAGTTAAAGCTATTCCTATAGCTTCCTTATTTTAAGCTTAGTTATCCTTATAAGGAGTCTTTACTTCTAGTAAAGTAATATATAGTTTAATAACTATAGATTAAAACTTTATAGGGCTATAAGGCATCTTAATAATATAAGTCTCTCCTTTTATTAAAAGAAGCTTATATAAGCTAGTCTATTTACCTTTTTTATAATAAACTTATATATTAGAGTTTAAGGGAAGATTATATGTTAGCAGGGTTATTAGGCCATTTTAAGTATTAAGGGTATTATTAACTTAATGCCTTATAAGACTACGCCTTGCTTTATTTATTGCTTTTTAAAGCATCTTAGCTCTCTAAGCAACTATAAGGCTTAGGGGGGAATTATTTATTATCCTTAAATATATTCTAAAGACTAGGAGGGTTAGAATAAGGCTATTCAGGCCAGCGGAGTTATTAATTACTTTAATAGCTATTTAAAGCATTTGCTCTTTTAAGAGAAGACTATAAGCTTTAGTCTTAATAATATTATATGCTCTTTAAAGAGGGGCGTAATATTACTTAAGTTTTCTAATATTATTATATGCTTTAATGGGAACTTTATTAATATTAATTAACAATAGTTAAGCTAAATGCCTAAATTTACTAAAAGCAAAGTTTTTTCTAGTATTATAGACTATTTAGTCTAGGAGTCTAAGGTATGTATTAATCTAATATTTCTTAAGGGCGTTCTAGATATCTTAAGCTTTTTATTATTAAGGTCTAAGAAAGCAAGCAGCTTAAAATAAAGTTACTAAGTTAATAATATAAAGGACAGGCTTCTTATTAATTTGCATAATATTAATAAGAACCTTATAGTTAAATTTAAGATTATCTTTAAGAGTAAACTTAAATCTACTTAAAGCCTTAGCATTTATCTGGTATTAGTAACAGGCGTATGTGATTTTTCCTATATTAGCTCTGTTGAAATCTTTACCGGCCTTAGTAAGAAGGTTATGTAGTTAGTTGATTAAAGGGTGGCTAAATTAATAATAAAGTTAGTAAATTTCTGCTTTTAAGAGTATAAAGACAGCAGGTTCTTAGGAACTAATTATCTACTAAGGATATCCTTATTTCTAGATAATAAGTACTTTCTTTTCTTCTTAGATAAGAAGGTTTTTAAGATTATTAAGCTTAATACCTATTTTATTTATATTTATAATAAAATATAAGAAAGGTATTGTACTATTAAAAATATAAAAAGAAATCGTACTAAAGATTATAAGAAGTTTTAAAATGCTATTTAAGGTTATACTTCTGGCACTAAAGTTAATGGTTCTCTAGTTAGAAGAAGGCTTAATTATAAGGTCTGTTATAAGGCGCATTAAGGCTTTAACTTAACCTTAGCTAGTAGTTAAAATTCCGGCTGCTTTAGTATCTGGGAGAATACTATAAAACATTTCTATAGTATATTATAAATTTATAAAAAATACCTGCTTTTATGCGGTTTTATTAGTATTATAGTTATAAGGGTCTTTAATAAATAATGCGTGTTTAAAGGCGTTATCTTATAGGAAATTCATAGTTAAGGCAGAAAAGAGAAGGGGATTAGGTGCTTATGTAAAGAAAGTTATAAATGTAAGGGTTTCTTATGCTTCTTTATTGCTTTATGCCTTTTCTTCTTTAGAGGCAATAAATACTGTGTTTTAAGCAGCCTTTTTATGTTTATTCTTATCCTTACTATCTAGGGGTAATAACTCTTTGTCTTTACCTTTAAATACTTATAAGAATGTATAAAATTAGCGTTTAGAAGGAGGGGATTTATGCCTTTAGTTGCTCTACTAAGTTTCTTTTGCTTTTTTTTATTTAAAGACTAAATAGTTAGTTAACTAATATCCTTCTTTATAATAAATAAAGCATTTCTTAGATCTAGCTTTATTTTAGGGTTAGGAAGCTTGTAAATATCGTTAATTAGTAAACAAGACCATATTAGTGCTTAGGGTAGTGTTTTAAGGTTAATACTTACTTTCTCTTATAATCCATTAGCTTGTAAATGATTTTAAAACAGGTTTTATTATATCTTTTATTATAAGGCAGTGGCAAATATTACTAACTACGCCTTTATAGGTATTAGTTCGGACGTAGGTTATTTAGTTAAATTTAGGGCTATCTTAAACAGATATTTTCAGTTAGCGCCTAAGGATTATATCTTTCTTAGAGGGGGGGTAAAGACTATTAAATAGGTCTAAAAGCTATTAAATTATTAATTCTAAACATTTAAGTTTAGTTTTTATTAGATTTTCAGCTATAACGTAATAAAACTTTATCTCTTAAAATCGTGTTTAATAGAATTTTTAATTTTCTTTGGTCTTAAAGTTTTCCTTTATCTGCTTAGTTATTATATTAAATAAAATAAGTCTTTTACTAAATTTCTTAAGGTAATACTTATAGGCATTGCTTATAAGCATTATTAATAGTATAAACAGGTATAACTTAAGTAAAATTCCTTGTGCTATGCAGATATCCTTAAAGATTAGGACTTTAGGATATATAAAGTTAAAAAGTGTTCTAAAATACTTGTTTTCCTTATTATAAACTCTAGTAAGAAAGTTTAAGGCTTTTTAGTCTATATTAGTAATCTTCTTTAATATGGTTTGTTATTTTAAAGGAGAGGGGATTATTATTTTTATTATTATTTCTTTAGTAGGAGGGTTAAAAGGGTTAGGGGGGGTAAGGTTATTATTAATATTAACGTATTAATAGTGTTGTTTTCTGTTAGGAGCTTTCTATTAAGAAAGAAAATAAAATTATTTATACTAACTAAATCAGCAAGTACCTAGTTAATTAGTCTTTATAATCCTTCTTATATATTAATCCCTTAATCTTAAAGGATATCTTAAAGTACTTATTAGACCTTAGGGGTAATCTTCTTAAAAATATTAGCATTTTATTCTTTAAAGTCTTCTTAGTATGTAAATAGAAACCTAGTACCTTACTAGTTACTAGATTTATACTAGTTAACATAGTAGGTAAATTTATTATATAGTTTGGAAGTTATAGCTTTTTTAGGGTTAATTTATTCATTAGCTTTGGCCTATTTCTCTATAAAGTAGTTAAAATACTTTTAGAGTTTTATAGGAAAGGAGTCTTAAATAGGTTAATTAGCTTTAGTAGTAGAAGTTAAAGCTATTTTTAGTGTTTTTTTTATAATAAATAGTAAAGAAGATACTTTAATTATAGACTAGTAGTAAATTAATAATAAGGGGTAAATTCCATAAAGAAACTTCTTAATAATCATAGATAAGTAGTAAAAGTTAATAATAATAAAAAAAGTTGCTTTTAGGTAGTACAAACGACGGATTCTATATAATTAAGTAAATAAGTGCGTTATATTAAAAGTTTGTCTCTTCTGTTAATTCCTAGCCAATCTGTGGTTATAATAACTACTAATTAGTAATGGTTTCACAGGGCGCGATTACTACAGCAATAACGTGGGGGGGGGGGGTAATAAAGGTCTGATTTTTATATTCTTCTTTACTAAAGGGAAAAGAGGGGGACGATGCAGAAGTGTAGTGTTATGGCTATAGTACTGCCCTAGGTTATATAACATAGTAACCTAGCTAATTAGGTTATATGTATTGTATATATAACCTATAATTCCCGGTTATTATTGTGTATCCCTTCCATCCTTAAGACGAGCGATTCCAACAGAAAATTTATTAATTATATTTTAAAGGAGTTTTTAGTATATTTTAATACCTTATTTCTAGATTTTTATTAAAAAAAGTATACTATTATTAAATTAAATTAGGTTAAATAATAACTTAAAGAAAAATTTAATAATTTTTTTATTTACTTTAAGTAAAAACTAGTCTTAATAAGAGGATATTATTAGGTAAAATCTATTAAAATATTTAAACTATATATAGATTTAAATAAAAAGATATAAAATTATTATATAAAATATAATATTTCTTATATAAACTACTTTTAAGTAATAAAGAAATTATAAAATATTACTCTTAATTTTAAATCTTATAAAATAAAAAAATATTTAAAGGCTTAATATTATATAATAATTAAATTCTCTTTAGTTATATTCTAAAATAAAAAAGGTAATATAAAAATAATAAATATAAATATTATATTCTTTTTTAAGTAATAAAAAATATATACTAAATAGGTTTTAGTAAAGGGAATATAATCTTAATATAATAATAAATAGTGCTTATATTATAAAGTTATTAAATATTATTTAAAAGTATACTACCTTTTCTTTATATATTCTTTAAAAACTAATATATATAAGATTAATATAATTATACCTTAGGTTAGATTTAAAGTTAAAAATAACTTAAAAAAAAATAGCCCTTAAGCTTAAAGCTTAGTAAGAAAAACAAAAATAATAGTTAGCTATTATAATTATTATAAAAAGCATATAAATAAATAAAAAAGAAAATAAACTTTAATCCTTTTTTATTACTAGTTTTATTTAATAAAATAGCCTTTACTAATATATAAGTAAATAGTAAGTATAATAGCTATATTATTATAAATAAATCTTTTATATAAAACATAGGGTTTTTTATATTCTTATTAGCCTAACCTTAAATAATTTAAATAGCTATTTTTATTAAAAAGTAAGGCTAAAATAGCTATTATTAAGGCTTAATTATAATATTTAGGTTTACTTAGTTTACTATTAATATAAATAAATAAAGTTTTTTAGTCTTAATATATATAATCCTAGGTCTTACTTAGTTATATATCTTAAGAACCCTATAGTTAAAGTAATATAATATTATAATTTATATAGCTTAGAAGTTACTTATAGTTTATTCTTTAAAAACTTTTAAGTATAAGTAATATTTATTAAAAAGGTAATAACTTTAATAATTATAGTATTAGGTTTAATATATATAAAAATAATATAATAAGTAGTAATAAGAAAAGAAAAAAATATATAGTTTTTAGCTATTAGCTTATAAAATATAATTATTATTAGAATTGCTCGTCTTGAGGATGGAAGGGATACACGATAGTAACCGGGAATTATAGGTTATATGCACGATGCACGTGCCCTAATTAGCTGGATTACTATGTTATATGACCTAGGGCAGTACTATAGCCACAATACTATAGTTCTGCATTGTCTCCCTCTTTTCCCTTTAGATAATTACAACTATATAGAAATCAGACCTTTGTTACCCCCCCCCACGTTATTGCTGCAGCAATCGCACCCTGTGAAACCAGCAATTATAATACTTCATATTTTTATACTTAAACTAGACCTAATTAGAATACTTTTAAACTACTTACTAAAAGAGCTTTAGAATTTTAAAGACTTATTTAATAAGAAAAAGGTAAATATATTATTATTTTATAAAAAGAGTATAAACTATTATATTTAATTATAAAAATACTTTAATAGTATAAACCTTAAGCTTTCTTAGGCTTTTTTATATAATATACCTTAAAAGTAGCTTTTAAAAATATAAAAGTAAATTATAAATCTTATAAATAAAGGTTAAATATAAGCTAGCTTTTTATTAGCTAGGGCTTTAGTCTTACTTATTAAAAAGGCAGAAAAAGGTTAGTAATTTTATATAAACTATTAAGTATTAAATAAAGTTATAGCCTAGGATAAGTATTTTCTTTTTTTAATTAAAAAAACCCTTTATTTTCTAGCTAAAGTAAAATACTTTACTAAGCTTAATATTTATATAACCTTTTATAAGCTATAGGTTACTAAAAGAAATAAGTAGTTAATAGTATTTTAAATATAATTTAAACTCTTTAAGTAGCTAGTTTACCCTTTTAATTTAATAAAAGCACTTACTACTTTTTAATAATATATTAATAATACCTTAGGAAATATATTAAAAGACTTTATAATAGCTTATTTAAATAATATTTTTATTTATATTAAGGGCTTTAAAAAAGATTATATAATAAAAGTATAAAAAGTCTTATAATAACTAAAATATACTAAGCTATACTTAAATATTAATAAGTATATATTTATAGTTATAAAGGTAAAGTACTTAAAATTTATTATAAAAACTAAAAAGGCTATTTACCTTAACCTAGAAAAGATTATAATTATTTAAAATTAAAAGTCCCTTTAAATAATTTATAAGGTATAAAGCTTTTTAAGCTTTATAAATTTTTATTAAGAGTTTATTAATAACTTCTTAAACCTTATAAGCCCTTTAACTAACCTTACTAAAAAGGCTACTAGGTTTTATTAATTTCTAAAATATAAAAAGGTATTTTAAGCGCTTAAAACTACCTTTATTTTATTTTTAATTCTTATATAATAAGATTTTAACTTAAAAATATAAATAAAAGCTAATTCTTTTAATAAAGCTATAGATAAATGCCTTTTTTAATATAATTTAAAGAGAATATAAAGGCTAGTAATATACTACTTTATATAGCTAATAGCTATATAGTAAAATTATATAATTTATAATAAAAAGCTTTTTAGTATTATTTCCTGCTTAAAGGTATAATTAGCTAAGCTAAGAAGCATAGCTTAGCTGTTTATAATCCTTATAAATTATAAGAATTTAAAGTATTTTATAGCCCCTTAGGAAATATCTAAAAAATAAGTAAAATAAGTAGAAATATTATCCCTTTTTAACTATTACTTATATTATTATTTAGGTATATAAGTAGGTTACTTAAATACTTTATTTTAATAGGACTAAAATTAAAGAAAAAGAGAATAGCTAGTAAATTATATATTTTACCTAATTTAAGGGATATTAAAAATAGTTTAAGAGTTAAAAGCTAATACTATAAACCTAGTTAGGGTATAAATAATAAGTAAACTAAAGAAAAATAATAATTAAAATAAGAATAACCTAGATAATTTAGAGATAATAATAGGTTTTAATTTAGGTAAACTAAAGAAAAGTAATAATTAAAATAAGAATAACCTAAATAATTTAAATATAATAATAGGCTTTAATTTAAAGGTTTTAAGTCCTTTTTTACTAGGCTTTAATTTATTTTAAAATAAATAGCTTTAGAATTTATAAGACTAAGGGGTTATTAAGAATAGTTTATACTAAATCTAACTAAAATAATACTAATAATAAAGTAAAAGTTTTTTATATTTATAGAAACCTAGTTATAAATAATAAACTATACTTTAAATATATAAAAAGCACTATAATTTTAAAGATGGCTTTAAATACCTTATTATAAGCCTTTTACTATCTTACTTATATAGTAGGTTTATAACTTACTTATATTAAGCTACTTAGAGTAAAATACTACTTTTTAAGCATTATATAAGGATTATTATTAAGATAAAATATTAAAAAATATAGTATAGTATATATAGAATTACTATTACTTTAGTAGGTATAAGAGCTAATAACTTTATTAGGGTTTATTAAAGCTTATACTAGCTATAAACTATTATTAGTTATAAATCTTAATAGATTTTATAATAAAACTTTTAGTATATAATAAGATATTACTATACTTCCTAATAATTATTATAAACTATCTCTTAAAATATATATAACTAAAGATAATAATAAGTATAGTAGCTAAAGTATATATAAAATAGTTTAAATATTACTAGTAGTATTTTTATAAATTCCCTTATTAAATTATTTTTAACTATAGTTTAAACTAGCTTAGTTATTTTTAAACTATATTTTATAAGTAAGTAAGTATTAAGTAACTATTATTTATATCTTATTATTCTTAAATAAATAGTAATTGTAATGGATTTAAGCTCAAAGCTCGGATCTATACAGCCGGAAAGCAGAGGGCTTTATATAAGTAATACACAAGCAGCTTAAGCCCTAGTTATATATATAGCTATAAAGAAAGGGTTACTAGAATTAAATAGATCTTTTTCTTCTTTTTTTCTTTATAAATAATATTTTTATTTAAGTTACTAGCTTTATAGTAGTATTCTAGTAAGACTATAATATATATTATTTATCCTTTTATTATTTACCCTAGAAACCTTAATAAATATAATATAAAGGTTATACTTATAATAGATAAAATAATAATAAATATAATATAATATAATACTATAGCTAACCTAGCTAAGACTAGTACTATATAAAAGCTACTATACCTTTAAAGTATAGTAGCTATATAGAAAATAATAAATAAGAATATAATAAGTAAAATTATTAAGCTAAAATAATAGCTATAAATAGTATCCGCTTTAGCTATATCTTATAATACTAATATAGGCACCTTAGATATAAGTAAATAGTAAGTAGCCTTAATAAAAGCAAAACTAAAGAGAAAACCTATTAATATAAGTAATCTTTATAAGAAAAACTAAATTAAATATCTAATATAAAAAAGCCTTTTAGCTTATAAACTTAAGGTAAATAGTGCCTTTATTAAGAATAATTAAGATAAATAATATTTTATTTACTAATACTTATTAACTTAGATTTAGGCTTAGATTTTACTTTTTTTTAAAGTAAGAGAATTTCTTAGTTATACTCTAAAGAAGTTCCTAATATATCTTAATACTTTATTTTTAAATTCTTATTAAGTAAAGCATATTACTATTAAACTAGATTAAATTAAATAATAACCTAAAGAGAAATTTAATAATTTTTTTATTTACTTTAAGTAAAAGCTAGTCTTAATAAGAGAATACTATTAGGTAAAATCTATTAAACTATTTAAACTATATATAGCTTTAAATAAGAAAATACAGAACTATTATATAAAATATAATATTTCTTATATAAACTACTTTTAGGTAATAAAGAAATTATAAAGCATTACCTTTAATCTTAAATCTTATAAGATAAAAAAATACTTAAAGGCTTAATATTATATAATAACTAAATCCCCTTTAGCTATATCTTAAAATAAAAAAGGTAATATAAAAATAATAGGTATAAATATTATATTTTCTTTTAAATAGTAAAAGATATATACTAAGTAGGTTTTAGTAGAAGAGATATAATTATAATATAATAATAAATAGTACTTATACTATAAAGTTACTAAATATTAATTAAAGGTATATTACCTTTTCCCTATATATCCTTTAGAGACTAATATATATATAATTAATATAACTATACCCTAGGTTAGGTCTAAAGTTAAAAATAACTTAAAAAAAAATAGCTCTTAAGCCTAAGGCTTAATAAGAAAGAGGAAAATAGTAGTTAGCTACTATAATTACTATAAAAGGCATATAAATAAATAAAAAAGAAAATAAACTCTACTTCTTTTTTACTATTAGTTTTATTTAATAAAATAGCCTTTACTAATATATAAGTAAATAATAAGTATAATAGCTATATTACTATAAGTAAATCTTTTATATAAAGTATAAGGTTTTTTATATTATTATTAGCCTAACCTTAAACAATTTAAATAGCTATTTTTATTAAAAAGTAAGGCTAAAATGGCTATTACTAAGGCTTAACTATAATATTTAGAGTTACCTAATTTACTACTAATATAAATAGCTAGAGTTTTTTAGTCTTAGTATATATAATCCTAGGCCTTACTTAGTTATATATCTTAGGAACCCTATAGTTAAAGTAATATAATATTATAATTTATATAGCTTAAAAGTTACTTATAGTTTATTTATTAAAAAACTTTTAAGTATAAGTAATATTTATTAAGAAGGTAATAACTTTACTAATTATAATATTAGACTTTATATATACTAGAATAGTATAATAAGTAGTAGTAAGAAAAGAAAAAAATATATAGTTTTTAGCTACTAACTTATAAGATATAACTATAATACTTAATATTACTATACTTAAACTGGACCTAATTAGAATGCTTTTAAACTACTTATTAAAAAAGCTTTAGGATTTTAAAGACTTATTTAATAAGAAAAAGGTAAATATATTACTATTATATAAAAGGACTATAGACTATTATATTTATTTATAAAAAAACCCTAATAGTATAAACCCTAAGCTTTCTTAAGCCTTTTTATATAATATATCTTAAAAGTAGCTTTTAAAGATATAAAAGTAAATTATAAATCTTATAAATAAAGGTTAAATATAAGCTAGCTCTTTATTAGCTAGGGCTTTAGTTTTACTTATTAAGAAGGCAGGAGAAGGTTAGTAATTTTATATAAACTATTAGGTATTAAATAAAGTTATAGCTTAAAATAAGTACTCCCTTTTTTTAATTAAAAAAACCCTTTATTTTCTAGCTAAAGTAAAATACTTTACTAAGCTTAATATTTATATAGCCTTTTATAAGCTATAGATTACTAAAGGAAATAAGTAGTTAATAGTATTTTAAATATAATTTAGACTTTTTAAGTAGCTAGTTTACCTTTTTAGTTTAGTAAGGGTACTTACTACTTTTTAATAATATATTAATAATGCCTTAGGGAATATATTAAGAGACTTTATAATAGCTTATTTAAATAATATTTTTATTTATACTAAGGGCTTTAAGAAGAACTATATAATAAAAGTATAAGAGGTTTTATAATAACTAAAATATACTAAGCTATACTTAAATATTAATAAGTATATATTTATAGTTATAAAGGTAAAGTACCTAGGTTTTATTATAAAAGCTAGAAAGGCTATTTACTTTAACTTAAAAAAGATTATAGCTATTTAGGATTAAAAGTCCTCTTAAATAGTTTATAGGGTATAAAGCTTTTTAGGCTTTATAAATTTTTATTAAGAGTTTATTAATAACTTCTTAAACCTTATAAGCCCTCTAACTAACCTTATTAAAAAGATTACTAGGTTTTTTTAGTTCTTAAAATATAAAAAGGTATTTTAAGCGCTTAAAACTACCTTTATTTTATTCTTAATCCTTATATAATAGAATTTTAACTTAGAGATATAAGTAAAGGCTAATTCTTTTAATAAGGCTATAAGCAGATGCCTTTTTTAATATAATTTAAAGGGAATATAAAGGCTAGTAGCATATTACTTAGTATAGCTAATAGCTATATAATAGAATTATATAATTTATAATAAAAAGCTCTTTAGTATTATTTCCTGCCTAAAGGCATAGTTAGCTAAGCTAAGAAGCATAGCTTAGCTATTTATAATCCTTATAAATTATAAGAATTTTAAGTATTTTATAGCTCCCTAAAAGATATTTAAAAGATAAGTAAGATAGGCAGAAATATTATCCCTTTTTAACTATTACTTATATTATTACCTAGGTATATAAGTAGGTTATTTAAATGCTTTATCCTAATAAAACTAAGATTAGAAAAAAGGAAAATAGCTAATAGGTTATATATTTTGCCTAATTTAGGGGATATTAGAAACAGTTTAAGAGTTAGGAGCTAATACTATAAACCTAGTTAGGGTGTAAATAATAGGTAAACTAAAGGAGGGTAATAACTAGAACAAGGATAACTTAGATAATTTAAACATAATAATGGGCTTTAATTTAAAGGTTTTAGGTCCTCTCCTACTAGGCTTTAATTTATTTTAGGATAAATAGCTTTAGAATTTATAGGACTAAGGGGTTACTAAGGATGGTTTATACTAAATTTAACTAAAAGTAATATTAATAATAAAGCAAAAGTTTCCTATATTTATAAAAACCTAGTTATAAATAGTAAACTATACTTTAAATATATAAGAAATACTATAATTTTAGGGATAGCTTTAGGTACCTTATTATAAGCCTCTTATTACCTTGCTTATATAGTAGGTTTATAACTTGCTTATATTAGGCTACTTAGGGTAAAATACTACTTTTTAGGCACTATATAGGGATTACTACTAGGATAGGATATTACAGAATATAGTATAATATATATAAAACTACTATTATTTTAATGGGTATAAGAGCTAATAACTTTATTAGGGTTTATTAAAGCTTATACTAGCTATAGACTATTACTAGTTATAAATCTTAGTAGATTTTATAATAAAACTTTTAGTATATAATAAGGTATTATTATGCTTTCTAATAGTTATTACAGACTATCTCTTAAAGTACATATAACTAGAGGTAATAATAAGTATAATAGCTAAAGTATGCGCAAAACAGTTTAAATATTATTAGTAGTATTTCTATAGATTTCCTTATTAGATTATTTCTAACTACAGTTTAGACTAGCTTAGTTATTTTTAAACTATACTTTATAAGTAAATAAGTATTAAGTAATTATTATTAACCTCTTAAGGTTACGGAACAGCACCGCGGATACGACGCGGTATTACGCCTAAAACGGAAAAGAAGCATAGAATCGGATTTCTTATTATTAATTACCCCCCCTAGTAATAGTATATTATATAAGGGAAGTAAGTAGTATAAGGGGTATAATAATTAATAAATTTTTACATAGATCTATAACTAATAAAAAATAAGGCACTACCTAGAAAGAAATATAGTATTAAGAAGAAAATCCTAAAGTAATAATAATATAAGAAAAACTAAAGAATAAAATAAAATCACTAAAGGAATTAATAATAAAAGTTATTTTAAAAGTAGAAATAATAAAAGTATAAGCTTTTATTAGAATTATTATATAAATTACTATAAATATAGGAGAAGAAATAGCCTAAATAAGAACTAGTATAGGAGGCCTATAGGCTTTAATTATAAAAGCAGTTAATAGTAAGGTAAAAACCATAATTAAAAAGGCAGTTAAGGAGGTAATAAAAGCTATTCCTAGGACTAAATTAGCAGTTAAGGGGACTTAGGTAATTATTATAGCTTATAAAGCTATAGGGCAGAATATAATAATTCCTTTAGCCTAAATAAAGAGTATAGCAATACTAGCCTGCTATTACTAGAAAGTAATAGTAAAGGGAAATATTATTAGTAAGATAGTTAGGAATAGATTACTAGAGGAGATTATAAAGGCAGTAAATAGCACTATTAGCATAAAGGAGGCAGTAGTAGTATGCTAACTACAGAGTAGAAATATAGTTATTACGTTTACTAAAGCAGGGAGGAAATAAAAGAAAAATATAGCCTAGGTAAGAGTTACCTTTAGACCTAAGGTAGAAGTAAATAGAAAGATATTTAGTATAATTATTAAGGGATTCTTAATATAATTAACAAACTATATTATAACTAAGGATATAAGGAAGAATATTAAAAAGGAAAATAGTTTAAATATAGTAAAGATAACAGTATGGAAGCTAAAGGGAATAGTAATAAGAGTACTACTAGTAGTTAGTATTAAGGGCACTAAAGCAGTAAACTGCCTATGCCATAGGGGAATAGTATACTAAGCACAGATTTTTAATACTAAGCTATATAATAAAATAATCCACCTAAAGTAATATTATAACTACTATAAGATTAGGCATATTACTAGGCACTATAAGGAGGAAGCAAGATACAGCAGGTATACTACTAAAAAACACCCTAAGGGAAAGAGAACTTACTTAATATTAATAGGTAAGGTATAGGAAAGATGCTTAAATTATATAAGGGCATATTTAGTATAGTCTTAGCTGTGCTTAGTAAGCAATAATAAATAGCAGTAGGCTAGGGAGGCTTATGCTATAAGGCTATTATTCTTTTGTAGCTATTAGTCAGAGGTTATAACAGCTACTATAGGCAAGGGTTATTATAAAGAAGAGACTAGGGGACTAATAAAGAGATAGCTAAGAGGAAGGAGCATATAACTAAGGGGCCTTTCTGCGAGATAAACCTATAAGCTATAATTAAGATAACAGAGACTAGTAGAGGAAGGCATAATACTAGCCTTTTTATAACTAACTAGAGGGCAAAATAATACTAAAGCCAGCCTAACTAGGGTACTCTAAAGCATATAATAGAGTATATAATTAAGGTTATATACTAAAATATACAGAAGAAAAGCAATTTAGTATATTTAGCGTTAGGGCATAGCATTAGCCCTAAGGTAATAGCTATTTAGGAACCAGGAGGTTATAATAGTATACTGCTAAATCTATCTTAAAGGCACTATATATTAGTAATATATAGCAGAAGAATAGTAATTTATATATATAAAAAGGTTAAGATAGGACTTTAGACTATAAGAAGGGGGGAGGATTAATATAGTATTAAGCTATATAAAGTAAAGATATATAATATTTATTTCTTAGCTTATAAAAGGGAGTAGTAAATACCTTTATAATACTTTACTAATACCTAAGTAAAAGGCTAGAGTATATTTATAAGGGACTTTAACTAATACTACCCCTTATAAAATAGATTTAGCTAAACCTCTTAGGGGCATAATAAGATATTAAAATTTATAATAAGGTAGTAACTCAGCTTAGCTATGCTGTTTAGGGAAGTAATAAGAAAAGAATATAGCAGTAGGGATAGCACTATTAACTATATATAGACTACTTATAATGTTAGTATTAAATTTATTAAGCTAGTAGAAATCACCAGATCTAACCATATGCCTTAGCTTATTAGCATTAAAATAAGTAAGAAATTAAGCAATAGCCTAGGGTTAGTTTAGAGTTAGAGGATAGCAAATAAGAATCTTATTATAGTAAAGGCTTTAAACAGGCTTAGAAAAAAGGGGTTAGAGCTCTTGCTATATAACCAGCAGGAAATTAATAACTATATATAATAGCTTACCTAATAGCTTATAGAGATAGCTAATATAGTAGCACCTAAATAACCTTAAGAGTATAGCAAACTATAGCCTTAGTGGAATAAAAGGGTAAAGAATGTAATAGTAAAGGCAAGACATGCTAATAAGCAGTAGCAGTAATAATAGATATAGGAATTATAGCAGGCCTTAATAGAAGCTATAGAAAAACAGAATTATATTATCTTAAAAGAAAAGAGAAGTAGTTAGTAATAAGTAGTTAGTAAGTTATTTAGGTTTAAAGGGAGCCTTTAAACCTTAGAGCGCTAGGCCTAGCTATGAAGTGGACTTCCTCCTAAGATATAATAGGTCTTACTACTAACTTAGCTAGGAGATAATAGTAGGGAGGAGATAGTAAAGGTTATATATAAGGGTAAGGCAAAGGTATTTATAGAGAGGTTCTTTTCTTTATTTATGGCTAGGGCTTTAGGTCTAGAGATAGAGGTAGAGATAAGATACTATAGTAATAATTAGGTGGTTTCTGTGTTTATAAAGAAGGAAATTAAAGAAGTTATAAAGAATATAGCAAGTTAGAAAGCCCTAGGGCTGGATAAGCTGCTAATAGGTTTTTTTAAGCTATGTAAAGTAGCCTTAATATTATGTTTAATATGCCTTATAAATGCATGCTATGGTTTAGGATATTATCTGGCCTTCTTTTAGTAAGCAAAGGTAGTAGTTCTATATAAACCTAGGAAAACCCCTAAGGAGTTAAGCAGACCAGGGGGGTAAAGGCTAATATTACTATTAAATATAATAAGAAAAGTAATTAAGGGAGCTATTATAAGGAGGATTACTATTATAGCAAAGGAAGGCTATATACTGCTAGATATATAAATAGGTAATAAGACTAGTAGGTTAATAAAGGTAGTACTAAGTATGCTAAAAGAGGTTATAAGAATAGCATAGTATTACTAGGGAATAGTATTATTACTATAGCTAGATATTACTAGGGCGTTTAATACTATTAGCTATAAATAATTAATCTATACTATAAAGGAGTTAGGACTACTAGGGTAAATGGCTAAATAGGCACAGGGCTTTACATTAAAAAGAAAAGTATAATTAGCGTTTAATAAACGTATTACTAAGGAAATTTAAGTCACTATAGGGGTTTTGTAAGGGTTGCTAGTGTTTTCTATTCTCTTCCTGCTTTATATTATATTATTATATTAAAGACTAGTAGTAGCGGAATTAATATTAATATTAGAGTTCTTAAATAATATAAATATTATATTATATAGAAAAACAGTAGAGAAGACTAAAGTATAACTAGAAAGAGCCTAGAGAATATATAAAGAGTAGTTAAAGGAGTATAGGCTAAGGTTTAACCTAGGGAAGAGCAAGCTAATGCACTTTATAAGGAAGAGGCAGGTGATTATAATAATAATCTAACTTAGAAGAATAATAATATAACTGACATAATTAGCGTAATTCCTAGGGGTTTAGATTCACTAGAAGCTTTATTAGTTAACCTATATAAAGAAGGTAAATGCTAAATTATCACAGTAAAAGTTAGTACTTATAGTGCTAGCTATGTTTATATAGGAATGCCGACTAGAGTGTATAAGATCCCTTTATATATAGGTAATAAGAAGTATAATAGCCTATAAAGCTAGGATATACTATACCTATAGTAAGTTAAAAAGGGTAGTATAGGAGGTAGTAAAGGCATTTATAAGGGAACAGAATAAATACTTAAGGCGGGTTATAGGGGCATATAAGGTAATGCTAGTAACACTCTTAGAGACAGAAGCAGCAGTACTACTAGTAAATCTGTACTTTAATTATATTAAGTAATGATTTTATTAAAGACTTAAGGATAGTAGCATAGGTAAGAAGATATAATAGGCATATAATTTAATAGCATTATAGCTACAACGCTAAGGAAGAGGCTGCTAATACAATCACTATAAGGCGTTTTTTAATGCCCCCCCCCCCCTCCCTAGCAGCCTTATAGCTAAATAGGAATTAGAGAGAGAGTGGGGAAAATAGTAGATATAGCAAAGGTATAAGGCTTAGGTAAAAAAAGAATAGGTAAAAATAATAGTAGTAAATAAGGAACCTAACTTTAAGAGTATAAAAAAGATAGTAAGGCTTTATAATAGCTTACTAAAGCATAAATCTATAGCCTTAGTATAGCTTTAAACAGAAAAAATAAGGCTAAATGCCTTTCTCTATAATAAATAGGTGCCTAAGGTAATATTACTAATATATTAATACTAGGGAGAAGATAAGGATATTTACTACTTTATCCTATTATGCCTAGAATATAACTATTTAAGGCTAATCCTAGCAGTGCCTATAATAAAAGACCTGCAGGAACTTAGGGCGGCGCTTAATAACAAAAAGCTAGCACTAAATATTATAAAGTAAGTGCTCTTAACTAGGTAACTTTAGCAGTACAGGTTAGCAGAGGAGCTTTGCAAGGCGTGGCAGATATATAATATTAAGGCTAAGAAAGGGACTAAAGGTAATAAAAATAATAAAATAAAGGAGGAAGAGCTAAATTAGAAGGGGAGGTGCTTATAGGGGGTTTTTACTAATATACTAACCTTTTATATAAAGCACAACCATACTTCTGTTATTATTTATAGTTTTAGGGGAACTAGTAGATATCTTATACTAATGGTTAAAAATAATAAAGACTTTATATTAGAGGCTTAGCGGGAGCTATATGGAAGAATATAGGTTTTCTCCCCTATCTTAGGGTTTTTCCTATATTAAGAAGTTAGTTGATGAACTAGTTAGTGGCTCTAGCTACCTAGCGTATATGAATAATAATAAGTAATTATTATTTATATCCTATTATCCTTAAATAAATAATAGTATAAAATAAGTTAACTAGGAGGTATAAGTAGTCTTATAAGTAGTTATTACCTTTTTATAATATAATTAAGCTAACTATTTACTAGCTTATTAAATAGCACTTAATAACCAGATCTTTATAGTAACTAGTATAAGTATAAATTAGGTGCTAAAGGGCTTTAATATTAAATTAGTTTAGTATATACTAAATAAGACTAAAAGCCTAACCTTACTTAAGAAAAGGACTATATTATTCCTAGAATATATTTAGAAGGGAATAGTAATAATATAAGCTATAATTAATTTTATATAATAATATTAGCAGTATATAGTAAATGTTTTTTAGCGTTTAGTAAAATATTACTAGATAGGGGATTTTATATAGTTAAATCTTTATTATATAAAAATAAACCATTTTAGCTAAAAACTTAACTAAGTAAAAGCAAAATATAAGGTCTTAGAAATGCTAACTCTACTTACTATTTATTTAAATGTCCTATAGGGAATATACCTGGTTTTTTATATAAACCTTATTAAGAGAGTAGCTATTAATCCGCTTTTATTATAATACCTAGCTAATTCTAGACTAGGCCTAATACTCCTGCTTTATAAAGAGAATCTGGATTTAGCAAAATATAAGGTTAAGAAAATAATAGTAATAAGAAATGCCTAAAAATAGGGTAATTAACAAGATGTATTAGTTAAATAGGCAGGTTATATTTAGCTAATATAAAAACCCTTAAAAAGTTTTTTAAATATAGTAGTACTAGAGTAGTATAAGGCATAATAGGGTAATATATATAGTAATAATAAGCCTAACAAAAGGCATCTTAGGGGTAAGAAGGGAGCTATATAATAGATTTAAGCTTAAAGCTTAAATCTATATAGCTAGAAAGCAGAGGGCTTTATATAAGCAATATACAAGCAGCTTAGGCCCTAGTCATATATATAGCTATAAAGGAAGGATTATTAGAATTAAATAGATCTTTTCCTTTTCTTTTTCTTTATAAATAATATTCTTATTTAAGTTACTAGCTCTGTAGTAGCATTCTAGCAAGACCATAACAGATAGGATATTAAAAAATATAGTATAGTATATATAAAACTATTATTACTTTAGTAAGTATAAGAGCTAATAACTTTATTAGGGTTTATTAAAACCTATACTAGCTATAAACTATTACTAGTTATAAATCTTAGTAGATTTTATAATAAAACTTTTAGTATATAATAAGGTATTATTATGCTTTTTAATTATTATTATAAACTATTTCTTAAAGTATATATAGCTAAAGGTAATAATAAGTATAGTAGCTAAAGTATATATAAAATGGTTTAAATATTACTAGTAGTGTTTTTATAGATTTCCTTATTAAATTATTTCTAATTATAGTTTAAATTAGCTTAGTTACTTTTAGACTATACTTTATAAGTAAGTAGGTATTAAGTAACTACTATTTATATTTTATTATCCTTAAATAAATAGTAATATAAAATAGGTAAACTAAGAGATATAAGTAGTTTTATAAGTAGTTATTACTTTTTTATAGTATAACTAGGCTAACTATTTACTAGTATATTAAATAGCACTTAATAACTAAATTTTTATAGTAACTAATATAAGTATAAACTAGGTACTAAAGGGTTTTAATATTAAATTAGTTTAGTATATACTAAATAAGACTAAAAGCCTAACCTTACCTAAGGGAAAAGCTATATTATTCTTAAAATATATTTAAAAGAGAATAGTAATAGTATAAGCTATAATTAATTTTATATAATAATATTAGTAGGATATAGTAAACGTTTCTTAGTGCCTAGTAGAGTATTACTAAATAAGGGATTTTATATAATTAAATCTTTATTATATAAAAATAAACCATTTTAGCTAAAAACTTAACTAAGTAAGGCAAAATATAAGGTCTTAAATATACTAACTTTACTTACTATTTATTTAAATATCTTATAGGGAATATACTTAGTTTTTTATATAAACCTTATTAAGAGGGCAGCTACTAATCCGCTTTTATTATAATAGCTAGTTAATTTTAAACTAAGCTTAATACTCCTACTTTATAAAAATAATCCAGATTTAGTAAAATATAAGATTAAGAAAATAGTAGTAGTAAGAAATACCTAAGGTTAGGGTAATTAACAGGATGTATTAATTAAGTAGGCGGGATATATTTAGCTAATATAAGAACTGTTAGAATCGCTCGTCTGGAGGATGGAAGGGATACACAATAGTAACCGGGAATTATAAGTCATACACATAATACGCATGCCCTAATTGGCTAGATTACTATATTATATAACCTAGGGCAGTACTATGGCTATAACACTATACTTTTGCATTATCCCCCTCTTTTCCCTTTAGATAATTATAACTATAATAGAAATCAGACCTTTATTACCCCCCCCCCTGTGTTATTGCTATAGCATATTGTACCCTGCGAAACCATTACTAATTAGTAGTTATTATAACTACAGATTGGCTAGGAATTAACAGAAGAGACAAACTTCTAATATAACGCACTTATTTATTTAATTGCATAGAATCCGTTGTTTATGCTACTTAAAAGCAACTTTTTCTATTATTATTAACTTTTACTACTTATCTATAATTATAAAGAAGTTTCTTTATAGAATTTACCCTTTATTATCGATTTATTACTAGTTTACAATTAAAGTATCTTCTTTGCTATTTATTACGGAAAAAACCCTAAAAATAGCTTTAACTTCTACTACTAAAGCTAACTAACCCATTTAAGACTCCCTTTTTATAAAACTCTAAAAGTATTCTAAATACTTTATAGAGAGATAGGCTAAAGCTAATAAAGAAATTAACCCTAAAAAAGCTATAACTTCCGAACTCTATAATAAATTCGCTTACTATATTAACTAATATAAATCTAGTAACTAGTAAGGTACTAGATTTTTATTTACATATTAAAAAGACTTTAAAGGATAGACTACTAATATTTTTAAGAAGATTACCTTTAAGGTCTAATAAGTACTTTAAGATATTCTTTAAAATTAAGGAATTAACATGTAAAAAGGATTATAAAGACTAATTAACCAAATACTTGCTAATTTAGTTAGTATAAATAATTCTATCTTCTTTTCTAATAGAAAGCTTCAAACAGAAAACAATACTATATTCATGTACGCTAGGTAGCTAGAGCCACTAACTAGTTCATCAACTAACTTCTTAATATAGGAAAAACCCTAAGATAGGGGAGAAAACCCATATTCTTCCATATAGCTCCCGCTAAGCCTCTGATATAGAGTCTTTATTGTTTCCAACCATTAGTATAAGATATCTGCTAGTTCCCCGGAACTACAGACAATGATAGAAGTGTGGTTATGCTTTATATAAAAGGTTAGTATATTAGTAAAAACCCCCTATAAGCACCTTCCCTCTTAGTCCGGCTCTTCCTCCTCTATCCTATTATTTCCATTGCCTCTGGTCCCTTTCTTAGCCTTGTTATTACGTATCTGCCATGCCTTACCAAGCTCCTCCGCTAACCTATACTGCTAAAGTCGCCTAGTTAAAAGCACCCACTTTACGATATTTAGTGCTAGCTTCTTATTGTTAAGCACCGCCCTAAGTTCCTGTAGATCTTTTATTATAGGCACTACTAGAATCGGTCTTAGATAGTTATATTCTGGGTATAACAGAATAAGGTGGTAGATATCCTTATTTCCTCCCTAGTATTAGTATATTAGTAAAGTTACCTTAGGCACCTGTCTGTTATAAAGGAAGGCATTCAGCCTTATTTTTTCTGTTTAAAGCTAAACTAGGGCTGTAGATTTATGCTTAAGCAGGCTATTATAGAGCTTTACTATCTTTTTTGTGCTCTTAAAGTTAGGTTCCTTGTCTGCTACTGTTGCTTTTGCCTGTCCTCTTCTTACCTAAGCCTTATGCCTTTGCCGGATCCACCGTTTTTCCCACTCCCTCTCTAATTCCTATCTGGCTATAAGGCTGCTAGGGAGGGGGGGGGGGGCATCAGGAAACGCCTTATAGTGATTACGTCAGTGGCCTCTTCCTTAGCGTTGTAGCTGCAATGCTATTAAATTACAGGCCTGCCGTATCTTCTTGCCTATGCTACTATCCTTAAGTCTTTAGTAGAATCGTTATTTAACGTAATTAAGGTACAGATCCACTGGCGGCACTGCTGCTTCTGTCTTTAAGAGTATTACTGGCGTTGCCTTATATGCCCCTGTAACCCGCCTTAAGTATTTATTCTGTTCCCTTATAAATGCCTTTACTACCCCCCGTGCTACCCCTTCTGGCTTGCTGTGGGTGTGGTATATCCCAGCTCTATAGGCTATTGTGCTTTATATTACCTATGTATAAAGGGATCTTGCACACTTTAGTCGGCATCCCTACGTAGACACAGCTAGCGCTGTAAGCGCTAATTTCTACTGTGATAATTTGGCATTTACCTTCTCTATGTAGGTTGACTAATGAAGCTTCTAGTGAATCCAAACCCCTAGGAATCGCGCTAATTGTGTCGGTTGTATTATTGCTCTGCTAAGTTGGATCGTTATTATAATTGCCTGCCTCTTCCTTGTAAAGTGCATTAGCTTGCTCTTTCCTGGGTTGAACCTTAGCCTATACTTCTTTAACTACTCCTTATATATTCTTTAGGCTCTTTTTAGTTATACTTTTGTCTCCTCTGCTGTTTTTCTATATGCTATAATGTTTATATTATCTAAGAACCCTAATGTTAACGTTAATTCCGCTGCTGCTAGTCTTTAATATAGTGGCGTGATATAGAGCAGGAAGAGGATAGGAGACGCCGGCGACCCTTGCGGAACCCCTGTAGTGACTTGGATTTCCTTGGTAATACGTCCGTTAAATGCTAATTATGCTCTCCTTTCTGACGTGAAGCCCTGTGCCTATCTGGCCATTTACTCTAGTAGTTCTAACTCCTTTATAGTGTGGATTAATTGTTTATAGCTAACGGTGTTGAACGCCCTGGTAATATCTAGCTGTAGTAATGATGCTATTCCCTGGTAATGCCATGCCGTTCTCACGACCTCTTTTAGCGTGCTTAGTGCTATCTCTATTAATCTGCCAGCCCTGTTGCCTATCTATATGTCTGGTAGTATATGGCCTTCCTCTGCTGTAATAGTAATCCTCCTTATAATAGCTCCTTTAATTACTTTGCCTATTGTGTTTAATAGTAATATCGGCCTCTACCCCCCCGGTCTACCTAACTCCTTAGGGGACTTCCTAGGTTTATATAGAACTATTACCTTTGCTTGTTGGAAGGAGGCCGGATGATATCCCAAGCTGTAGCAAGCATTTGCAAGGCGTGTTAAATACAATATTAGGGCCGCTCTGTATAGCTTAAGGAAACCCGTTGGCAGCTTGTCCGGTCCTAGGGCTTTCTAACTTGCCATATTCTTTATAACCTCTTTAATTTCCTCCTTTATAAATACAGGAACTGCCTGATCATTGTTACAGTATCTTATCCCCTCCTCTGCCTCCGGACCTAAAGCCCTAGCCGCAGATAGAGGGAAGAACCTCTCTGTAAATGCCCTTGCCTTGCCCTTGTGTGTAACCTCTACTATCTCCTCCCTGCTGTCGTCTCCTGGCCGGGTTAGTGGTAGGACCTGTTGCCTTTTAGGAGGAAGTCCACTCTGTAGCCAGGCCTAATGCTCTAGGGTTTAAAGACTCCCTTTGGACCTAGATAACTCGCTAACTGCCTGTTGCCAGCTACTTCTCTTCTCCTCCAAGATAACACAATCCTGTTTTTTTATAGCTTTTGTTAAGGCCTGCCATGCTTCCTGCGTCCGTTGTTGCTGCCACTGCCTATTAGCATATCTTGCCTCTGCTGTTGCGTTCCTTACCCTTTTATTCTACTAAGGCTGTGGTTTGCTGCACCCTTAAGGTCGCTTAGGTACTGCTATATTAGCTATCTCTGTGAGCTGTTAGGTAAGCTACTGCGCATAGTTATTAATTTCTTGCTAGTTGTACAGCAGAAGCTCTAACCCCTTCTTTCTAAGCCTGTTTAAAGCCTCTGCTATAATAAGGTTCTCGTCCGCTGTCCTCTAACCCCGGACCAACCCTGGGCTGTTGCTTGATTCCTTGTTTGTCCTAATGCTAATAAGCTGGGGTATATGGTCAGATCTGGCGATTTCCACTGGCCCGATGAATTTGACACTAATGTTATGGGTGGTCTATGCATAGTTAATAGTGCTGTCCCTGCTGCTATGTTCTCTCCTTATTACTTCCCTAAACGGCGTAGCTAGGCCGAGTTGCTACCTCGTTATGAATTCTAATATCTTATTGTGCCCTAGAGATGTTCGGCTGAATCTGTCCCATAAGGGGTGATGTTAGTTGAAGTCCCCTATAAACACACTCCGGCCCTTTACCTGGGTATCGGCAAAGTGTTGTAAAGGCGTCTGCCACCCCCTTTCGTAAGCTGGGGAATATATATTGTATACCTCTACTCTATATAGCTTAACACTGCACTAATCCTCCCCCCTTCCTGTAGTCTAAAGCCCTGCCTTGACCTTCTGGTGTATATAAATCGCTGTTCTTCTACTGTATGTTGCTAATATATAGTGCCCCCGAGATAGATTTAGCGGTATACTGTTATAGCCTCCTGGTTCCTAGATGGCTATTACCTTAGGGCTAATGTTATGCCCTAACGCCAGATGTACTAGATTGCTTTTCTTCTATGTATTCCAGTACATAACCTTAATTATATACTCTATTGTGTGCTTCGGAGCACCCTGGTTGGGCTGGCTCTGGTATTGTTCTGCTCTCTTATTAGTTGTAGGAAGGCTAGCATCATGCCTTCCTCTGCTGGTCTCTGCTATCCTAATCGTAGTTTGTATGTTTATCTTATAGAAAGGCCCTTTAGTTATATGCTCCTTTCTCTTAGCTGCCTTTCTGTCAATCCCCCGGTCTCTTCTTTATAATAACCCTTACCTGTAGTAGCTGTTACGGCCTCTAACCAATGGTCACAGAAGAACAGCGGCCTTATAGCATAAGCCTCCCAGGCCTGTTGCTACCTATTATTGCTCACTAAGTATAGCTAAGACTATGCTGGATGTGCTTCTGTGTAATTTAGGTATCTCTCCTGTACCTCGCCTGTTAATGTTAGGCAAGTCCTCTCTCTCTTGGGGTGTTTTCTAGTAGCATACTTGCCGTATCTTGCTTCCTTCTTACAGTGCCTGGCAATATATCTAATCTTATAGTAATTATAATATTACTTTAGGTGGACTATCTCGTTGTATGGCTTAGCGTTAAAAATCTCTGCTTAGTATACTATTCCCCCATGGCATAGGCGGTTTGCTGCCTTGGTGCCCTTAACGCTAACTACTAGTAGTGCCCTCGTTGCTGTTCCCTTTAGCTTCTGCACTGTTATCTTTGCTATGTTTAGACCATTCTCCTTTTTAATGTTTTTCCTTATATCCTTGATCGCAATGTGGTTTGTTAATCGTATTGGGAATCCCTTAATAATTACACTAAACATCTTCCTGTTTACTTCCGCTGTAGGTCTAAAGGCAACTCTTACCTAGGCTATGTTTTCCTTCTATTTCCTCCCTGCCTTAGTAAATGTAATAACTATGTCTCCACTCTATAGCCTGCGTGCTGCTATTGCCTCCTCCACGCTAATAGCGCTGTTTACTGCCTTTATAATCTCTCCTAGTAATCTGTTCCTAACTGCCTTGCTAATGGTGTTTCCCTTTACCATTACTTCCTAGTAATAGCGGGCTAGTATTGTTATACCCTCCGTTCGGGCTAAAGGTATTATTATATTCTGCCCTGTAACTCCGTGAGCTGTAACAGTTACCTAAGTCCCCCTAACTGTTAATTTATTCCTAGGGACGGCCTCTATTGCCTCCTTAACTGCCTTTTTAACCGTGGTTTTAACTTTACTATTAACCGCTTTTATAATTAACGCCTGTAGATCTCCTGTGCTAGTCTTTACTTAGGCTATCTCCCCTTTTATATCTATAGTAACTTACATAAAGGTCCTAATAAAAGCCCATACTTTTATTATTTCTGCCTTTAGGATAACTTTTATTATTAACTCCTTTAGTAATTTTATTTTATTCTTTAGTTTTTCCTGTATTACTATTACTTTAGGATTCTCTCCTTAATATTATATTTCTTCCTAGGTAGTGCCTTGTCCTTTATTAGTTATGGATCCACGTAAAAATTTGTTAATTATTACACCCCTTATGCTGCTTACTCCCCTTGCACGATACGCTATTACTAGGGGGGGTATTCGACAATAAGGAATCTGATTCTGTGCTTCTTTTTCGTTTTAGGCGTGATACCGCGTCGTGTCCGCGGTGTTGGTCCTTTAGAAACTTTTATATATGACCGGCAGAGTTATTAACTACAGAAAACAATACTATTAACATAATAACGTTAATAATAACCTTACCTTACCCTAACCCTCCTAACCCTCCTAACCCTTTTACTAAAGAAATAATAATAAAAATAACAATTCCCTCTCCTCTAAAAAAACAAACTATATTAAAGGAAATTACTAATATAGACTAAAAAGCCTTAAACTCTCTTACTAGAGTTTATAATAAGAAAAATAAGTATTCTAAAGCACTTTTTAACTTTATATATCCTAAAGTCCTAATCTTTAAGGATATTTATATAATATAAGGAATTTTACTTAAGTTATACCTATTTATACTATTAATAATATTTATAGGTAATACCTATAAGTATTACCTTAAGAAATTTAATAGAAAACTTATTTTATTTAATATAATAACTAAGTAAATAAAGAAAAACTTTAAGACTAAAGAAAATTAAAAATTCTACTAAATATAATTTTAAGAGATAAAGTTTTATTATATTACAGCTAAAAATCTAATAAAGACTAAACTTAAATATTTAGAATTAATAATTTAATAGCTCTTAGACTTATTTAATAGTCTTTATTACCCCTTTAAGAAAGATATAATCCTTAGGCACTAACTAGAAATATCTGTTTAAGATAGCCCTAAATTTAACCAGATAACCTACGTCCAAACCAATACTTATAAAGGTATAGTTAGTAATATTTGCTACTGCCTTATAATAAATAATATAATAAAACCTGTTTTAAAATCATTTATAAGCTAATAGATTGTAAGAGAAAGTAAGTATTAACCTTAAAACACTACCCTAAGCACTAATATAGTCTTATTTACTAACTAATAATACTTATAAGCTTCCTAACCCTAAAATAAAGCTAGATCTAAGAAATACTTTATTTGTTATAAAGAAGGATATTAGTTAACTAACTATTCTATTTCTAAGCAAAAGAAAGTAAAAGATACTTAGTAGAGTAACTAAAGGCATAAATCCCCTTCTTTTAAACGCTAATTTTACGTATTCTTATAAGCATTTAAAGGTAAAAACAAAGAGTTATTACCCCTGGATAGTAGTAATAATAATAAATATAAAAAAGCTACCTAAAACGTAGTATTTATTGCCTTTAAAGAAGAAAAGGCATAAAGTAACAGAGAAGCATAAAAAACCCTTATATTTATGAATTTCTTTATATAAGCATTTAATCCCCCTCTCTTTTCTGCCTTAACCGTAAATTTCCTATAAAATAACGCCTTTAAACACGCATTACTTATTAAAGACCCTTACGACTATAATACTAATAAAACCACATAATAGTAGGTATTTCTTGTAAATTCACAATATACTATAAAAACATTTTATAGTATCCTTTTAGATACTAAAGCAGCCGGAATCTTAACTGCTAGCTAAGATTAAGTTAAAGCCTTAATGTGCCTTATAATAAACCTTATAATTAAGCCTTTTTCTAACTAGAGAACTATTAACTTTAGTGCTAAAAGCATGACCTTAAATAGTATTTTAAAGCTTTTTATAATCTTTAGTATAATTTCTTTTTATATTCTTAATAGTGCTATACCTTTCTTATATTTTATTATAACTATAGATAAAATAAGTATTAAGCTCAATAATCTTAAGAACCTCCTTATCTAAGGAGAAAAGAAAGTACCTATTTTCTAGAAATAAGGATATTCTTAATAGATAATTAGTTCCTAAGAACCTGCTGTCTTTATGCTTTGAAAAGTAGAAATTTACTAACTTTATTATTAATTTAGCCACCCTTTAATTAACTAACTACATAACCTTCTCGCTAAAGCTAGTAAAGATTTTAACATAGCTAATATAGGAAAGATTACATATACCTGTTACTAATGCTAAATAAATGCCAAGGCTTCTAATAGATTTAAGTTCACCCTTAAAGATAATCTTAAATTTAACTATAAGGTCCTTATTAATATTATATAAATTAATAAGAAGCCTATTCTTTATATTATTAACTTAGTAACTTTATTTTAAGCTGCTTGCTTTCTTAAACCTTAATAATAAAAAGCTTAAGATATTTAAAATGCCCTTAAGGAATATTAGATTAATATATATCTTAGACCCCTAGACTAGATAGTCTATAATACTAGAAGAAACTTTACTTCTAGTAAATTTAGGCATTTAGCTTAACTATTATTAATTAATATTCATAAAGTCCCTGTTAAAGCATACAATAGCATTAAAAAACTTAAGTAATATTACGCCCCTCTTTAAAGAGTATATAATATTATTAAGACTAAAGCTTATAGTCTTCTCTTAAAAAAGCAGATGCTTTAAATAGCTATTAAAGCAGTTAATAACTCTGCTAGCCTAAATAGCCTTATCCCTACTCTCTTAGTCTTTAGAACCTACCTAAGGATAATAAATAATTCCCCCCTAAGCTTTATAGTTACCTAAAGAGCTAAAATGCTTTAAAAAGTAATAAATAAAGCAAGACGCAGTCTTATAAGGCACTAAGTTAATAATGCCCTTAATACTTAAAATAGCCTAATAACCCTACTAATATATAATCTTCCCTTAAACTCTAATATATAAGTTTATTATAAAAAAGGTAAATAAACTGGCTTATATAAGCTTTTTTTAATAAAAAAAAAGACTTATATTATTAAGATACCTTATAACCTTATAAAGTTTAAATTTATAGTTATTAAACTATATATTACTTTACTAAAAGCAAAGACTTTTTATAAAAATAACTAAGCTTAAAATAAAAAAGCTATAAAAATAGCTTTAACTTCCTAAGAAAAGCAAGGTATAGGCCTAAATAACCCAGATTAGGAAAACACTAAGATTAATAAAATTATTTATAAGACTCCCCTTAATAACCCTATAAATTTATTATAAAGAGGCTGTGGAAGACCTTAGAAATACCCTTAACCAGAAGCTTTCCTTATAGAGAAAGAAAAGGCCGAT